>JAXCGZ010024152.1:0-13944 GCA_037179515.1 Halocaridina rubra | reverse complement strand
CTGTGCCTTTTTCAGAACAATCCCTCTTATTTTTACATAGTCACTTACCACTTGTTTTAGTGACCGTGAAGTGATTTTTATTAAAAATATCCATTTATTTTTGTTCAGAAAAAAAAATAAGAATTTGAGTGCACTGTTGTAAACAAATTATCTATTTTTAGAATTCTAAAAGTCACTTAGCATTCATAAACTATAAATGTGTCATATTATTATTGCCTTCTATTATGGAAAGATTATTTTTCTTGCTTTTTCTTCTGCAATGTCTTTTAGAATTTTGTCTAACTTTAAACTCTTGCCAATTTCAGATTTAATGCAGATAATTGTCATACTGTTCAAATGTTCTTGCTGAGTTGATGATCTCATGTAAGTTTTGATCATTTTCAGCTTGGAAAAACTCCTTTCTCCAGATGCTACAGTCACTAGATTGTCAAGAAAATCCTAAGAGTAATAAATAATTTTGGAAATGCGGTAAACCTGGTGTTGCAAGCAAAGGAACTCAAGCATTTTTATGAGGTTTTGGACCTCTGATGGCAGAATTGGCTTTAGTGCCTCTATTTTTTCATAAAGCACGTTTCCATCTATATCAGCCAACTTTATGGTTTTAACTTGATATTATTCCTGTGCCAGCTTGACCTCTGTCAGTGCCACTTCCAGATCTGCTGCACATTTTTTAATGGTGTCCTTGGACAGGCCCTAAATATTGCACAAGATTCCAAATTAATTCTGATACTTTTTCAGTTGTTCAATCCGTGGCTCAAGTGTGTGTAGTGATTTATCTACCACTTGATTAAAACATTGCACTCTGAAGGCTGTTTTTTGGATCTGGCAATAGTTCATCTGCAGATTCATAATTAAATAATTTTCCATTATACATAAGTTCTTACTCTGTGTATTGAATACAGGCTCAGCAGTTAGGTGATGCAGAAAAGGTGTAAATGCTCTGCAGACTTCCAAAGAAAGTAACTGAATCTGGACATGTCTCGGTCATGTCTCCCCACACTAGGTTGTAGTTGTGACATGTACATGGTGTAAAGAAAGCTCTTGAATTCTTCTGTAGAAGTTGTGCCTGCACACCTGAGGTGTGTCCTTTCATATTGGCACCACTATCTTACCCTTGTCCACGGGTCAGCCCTAATGTTTCAAGTTCATGTAGCAGGGTGTTGTTCAGATTTTCACCTGTGCTACTTTCCACCACTTATAACTTGATGAAATGTTCATATACTCCTGCTGGAGCATTTGATTGTACACCATCAGCTACATATCTAATTACCATCGGCATTTGCTCCTGATGCTTGATGTCAGGAATACAGTCTAGAATTACTGCAAAGTACTTAGCAGCCTTGAATTGCAAAATGATTTCCTATATTACAGCGTGACCCATTATGTCAATAAGTTCATTTTGGATTCTTTTTCCTAATTAATGATCATGTCTTCTTTATTCTGGATATTTTGCTGATGATCTTGCATTACTAGATCGAACTTTCTTAGCAACTCAACAACACCAAGGAAATTCCATTATATGGTGTTCCTACGTGTTCCTCAGATTCCCGGAATGGCAAGTATCTTTCTACCAAGAAGTGTACGATGGCTACCAGTCGCTCACAAACTTGATGCCAGCATTTTGCTTCTTGTCTGATTAGTTTTTCTACCACTTCATCAATAGTTTTTTCAGCAGATAATCTTTGCTGCAGTTCCCAGCAACTGAGCATAGTTTGCAAATGGTTTTTGGAGTTCTCATGCTCAGCTAGTCTTGTATGAATGTTCGGCCACTTATTAAAACCACTACTTGGAAGTTAACTTGCTGCGTTATCAAAAAGCTTGCAGTAGTAACAGAATATTTTTCCATTTGATACAGAGTATATTAGCCATGGACAATCTACAATTTCACCATTTGTCAGTCTTCTTTTGCAATGAAATTGCGAAAAACGTGATCCACTATCATGCTTGGGGAAACACTCTACTATTATTGTACTTGGTCCTTTTTTCACTAAATTGTCCCTGACACTCTGACTTATCATTTCTGGCCATGTTGGTGGACCATTTATTAATTCTGCAGGACTGACAGATATTGAATTCCCATCCTCCCTTGCCTCAGAGGCATCAGCAGGCATCTCAACAGATGAATTTTCATGTTTGTCAATTTCCGTGTCCGGACAATTTGCCGTAGGATAATTCGCTGTAATACAAATATTCCTCTGCAAGGACATTAATAGGTTAGGTAAGGTTAGCTTAGGTTAGGTTAGGCTAGGTTAGTACTGTGATTTGTCTTACGGTGAATTGTCCTTGAACTTCCCACTTTGATTGCCTTGCGTAACTTCTTCAAACCGGCTTCCTTTGGTGTTATCATTTTCACTTGTGTTGTGGCTCTACTTGCTTTTCTAAATTTTTTGAAATAATTTTGCTAAAATACTTATCTAACGAACCTTTCTCCTTTTCTGCTTCGGCCCTCTTTGCCTTGGCTACAGCCCTCTTCTTACTGCCACTTAAATATTTTCTATAGATGTCTCTTAGTCTTTTACTCATATTCACAGAAACCAAAAATCCTAAATAAATAAGAAATGGCATCCATGGGAGAACTGGTAAAAAACACAACATACTGTATTTGATGTCCGATCCACATATGTATCATAAAGAATTTAGCAGATATCACATTATTGCTGTCAAAAGTAACAAACTTGACTTGTATCGTACAGTTTTTGTGAGTGCAGGGAATACATCTAATAAGTCTATATTTATAGGTCTTAATTACCTATATTTATGTATGTAAAAGAGGGGGCAGGGAAATTTTATTGAGTATTACCAACAAAATTTATTTGGGAAAATATCGCATTACCTCTAGATTTGAAAAAAGCCACGTAGGTTTGTTTACACACGTCATTTATTTGTTATTTTGTTTAAAATAATACTTGTACTGTCTTTTAATATAACTGAATAAAGAAGAAAACATATATTACCTGCATATCACTTTTTATAAAAAGCCGCGCATAAATGAAGGAATGATTGAGAAAAATAATAAATCTTCATTGTCACAGTCACACATAATGATATATAATAAGCTTTTACCTGATATTTTATGAAATTTTTTTTACTGCTATTTAAATTAATATTTCGAAAATCAGTGACTTCACATTTCAGATATATAGTTATATCTTAGTCACTAAAACTTACTTCATTTATGGGTCAGTGATGCAAAATTAATGAGCTAGTAGTCCAGAGCTATAAGATCCAGTCAACTGAGTTTACACTTGACGGAAGGGGAAACTCACACCATGAAATGGAACCAAACGTAAATCTGACGACCTCTAGAAAATTTGATCAGTTGCCATGTCAAAGAAAACGCTTTCTCTAACAATGCGGAGTAAATTCGAGGAAACTGAAGCCCTCTTGTCGCATGTATTACCTAAATTTATAAATTTACACCATTTATGAAATTTACCCCGGTTTCCCGCCCCTTTTGTAAAACCTAAATCCTTAATTGTTGATATAGGCCTACTATATATTTTGCAACGGTGATGTGCATGTGCAAAAAGATGTAACAGTGTAATGTAATTATATTACATTACAATAGATGGGGGTAAATAATACTTCCTCCGTGTTCCCCTGTGTGTTGCAAAAGCCGACTAAAAGGGCGGAGCGGGGGACTGGAAATCCCTTCCTCTGTATTTATTTCCTACGAATAGCCAAGAGATGTGGGGGTATTCTGGCAGGAGAGATACAGCCAGAACCCTAGTAACTGGGTCTCTGAATGCTCATGGTTGTAGTGTAAATGAAAGTAAGAGGGAGGTGATAGGGAGTATGTTTGTGGAGAGAAAGAAAACAATAAAAATGAAAAAAAAAAATGATGTCGCCCAAATGGATTTCTCGCACCTGCTAGCTCAGTGAACTGTGGTGGACGGGTGTGAGGGAGTTGCCATGTGATGGAGCGGAGGGAGTAAACCAGTTATGGCTGTCGGGCCTCATTGTAGAATATTCTTGCCCGCCTACCTAGTGGGTGACCCAAACAGAGTGGAAGGGTGGAAACATGCCAACCCTTTATCCCCAAGGAGCTGAGAGGAGTGGTTGAGGTGTGTGTGGATCGTGGTGAATGCGCGTTTCTTGGCTCTACCACCTCCACCTCCCTTACAAGAGTGAATGAGGCATGTGTATATGTATGCATGAATTCGGTTTTACGTCACGAACTCCCTTTTCTACTAAGGGTTAGGACGGTTGCCTTCTTGCGAAGGACTTGTTTTGGCAGATATAATCGTTACCCTGAGTGTATGCCCTTACTAACCTCAGTCCGTGACGGGCGCGAACCCTCGACCTGCCGCCTCAGAGTCGCGGACGCTACCATTTTGCCAAGGAGACTACGCATGTGTATATGTATGTATTAAAAGAAAATACTATAAGTTTATAGATGCTTAAAGGCTGTTACACGTTTATTTACATTTTTTTATTTTTTTTAAGAAAAATGAATTTTAATGGTGTTCTGAAATTAGCATATTATTCAATGTAGTTACAGTAAAAATAAAATCAAAATATAAACAGGATAAATAAACGCTACCGACTTTGTAAAAAAATCATAAAAAATTATATTCACTGCTGTTCTCCGACATGAAATTTGGTGTTACATATATATTGCAATGTGTTCTTGCGTGTACTTGACAAGCCGAGAGTAGATTGCAGTCAAGCGCAGGGTCCCCTTAGGTACGGGGCCCAATTGGGAGCCATTGGTCCAATTGGTTTAAGGCCGGCCCTGCCGTCAACACGTTGTATACTTTATGTATTATAGCGAATTTTAATAAGAAATGATCTATTAAGGCTAATCGGGTTAACCCGGATCGTGAAATTTAAAAAAAGTTGAGGTATGGATGCACAAGCCCACAAACACGCAAAAGCAGTTTTATTAATCAAAAGAATCTCTTAGTTGAGAAAAAGAGACTGCCCGTAATCTTTTGTTCTGACAAAAAATGAAAAAAAAGAGAGGTAAGATGTGGATCGCTTTTCGATTGATTTTATGCACGCACACACACACACACACACACACACACACACACACACACACACACACACACACACACACACACACACACACACACACATATATATATATATATATATATATATATATATATATATATATATATATATATATATATATATATATATATATATGTATGTGTGTGTGTGTGTGTGTGTGTGTGTGTGTGTGTGTGTGTGTGTGTGTGTGATTACCACAATTGCGTAATCACACACACAATATATATATATATATATATATATATATATATATATATATATATATATATATATATATATATATATATATATATATATATATATATATATATATATATATATATATATATATAAATATATATATATATATATATATATATAGAGTATCTGATGATATTTAATGAAAAAACAAAATAACTTATAATGCTACAAAATTTAAGATAAATATAGTTAAAGTTAATGATGTTTTACGCAAATTATTTTAATATGCAAGTTATATATTTACAATGAATTCAATATTTTGCCAATATAATGTAAAATATTCTCTCTTTATATACGGAATATTAGTAGTGACTATTGCTCCAAGGGAACTAAAAATTATTCCATTGGGAATTTCTATGACTCGATGGGTAAGAGGCTGGTCTGCCGTGCAAGACCCGAGTTGAAGTGTTTCTTCAGAGACGGAGAAATTAAATGCTTAATTACTAAAATTTAAGGTTGTGAAAGGGTTTATAATGTTAACTCCTAGCTTATGCCAACTCAGTAGGCATTATAAGTACTCAAATGAAAACTACAAGTCACTGGCTAAACCAATAGCAATGTAAGATTATGAACGAGACTGGGCATATGTATATTTTTATCTTGTACCTCTGCCTCTAGAAAACAAATTATATATGTGAATATTAATAGAGTTTCCTCATTCCATAATCCAAAGGAATCAACCCTCTTACCTCGTAAGTCAATAGGTAAGTCTGATTCCACCCGGGAAGTCCCGACCTCAGTTCGCAGAGGTGATGCATATAAAAGAAATTTACCAGAACTCATAATATAGTCCTCGTGTTATAGCTTCTATCGGTTCAGAAGTTTCATTACGTGTCTGTCTGTCTGTCTGTCTGTCTGTATGTATGTATGTATATATGTATGTATGTATGCACATACTTGCGTATGTATGTATGTATGGATGTATGTATGTTGTTTTTATGAGTGCGACACCGGGACAGGCAGAAACTGCCCTCATCAATTAAGGTCCAGGCACGAGAAAATACCAAGATGAAGGAAAAGAAAAAGGTTAAGGACAAGGCATAGATGGGGTAATGTCACATAAAGGAAAACGACAGACTGAAAAAAACAGTCAAAGTACAGACGACCCAGAGATATGGAGGACTAGGCCCTGAGATGACGATTGATCTGCTTTTTGAAGGATGAAAGGTCATAAGAATTAGGAAAGACAGAAGGAGGAAAAGAGTTCCAGAGTCTGGAGGTAGATGGGAAGGTAGTCGCTGCACCAACCAATCCGTGAGCTACAAATCTCCACACAGTACCTGTGATATGAGGCAGCTTGGCGAGTGTTACGCGACCTCGGCAGTGGGGGAGGAATGCAACTTGCCAACTTATCAGAGCAGCGATGGAAGTAGTAGCGATAGGAAAGAGAAAGGGAAGATACCTTACGGTGAAGAGAGAGAGAATCCAGATTTGAAGTAAGAGAAGGATGATTAATGAGTCTGACTGCCTAAGATTCAACCCTATCAAGGAGATAAGTATAAGAAGAAGCACCCCAGATGTGTGATCAGTATTCTAAGCAGGGGCGGATAAGACCTTTATAACTTTTAAGTAACTGAAAAGAGGAAAAGTAATGAAGAAAACGAAACAAAACTCCCAATTATTTGGATGAAGATTTAGACATTTGGATTATGTGATTCCTCTAAGACAAGTTAGCGGTATATAAATTCCTAATATGTTGACAGAGTTAAGAGGGTAAATTTCGTTAGTTTCGAAGACAATAGGGTTATCAGGAGGAGAAAAAGATAAAGAGATAGCCAGAAACTGTGTCTTGGAGGCATTGAATATAACTAAATTTTGAGTGCCCCACTCAGATACTCTCAGCAAATCGGAATTTAGAGTATGTATGTATGTATGTATGTATGTATGTATGTATGTATGTATGTATGTATGTATGTATGTATGTATGTATGTATGTATGTATGTATGTATGTATGTATGTATGTATGTATGTATGTATGTATGTATGTATGTATGTATGTATGTATGTATGTATGTATGTATGTATGTATGTATGTATGTATGTATGTATATATATATATATATATATATATATATATATATATATATATATATATATATATATATATATATATATATATATATATATATATATATATATATATATACTCACGCATATATGTATGTACTTATGTATGCATGTATGTATGTATGTATGTATGTATGTATGTATGTATGTATGTATGTATGTATGTATGTATGTATGTATGTATGTATGTATGTATGTATATATTAATGTATGTATAAATGTGTGTGTGAGCGTGTGTGTGTATGAGGGCATTAATGGCATATGAAAAACAAATAGCTTAGCAGCATAAATATGTTGAACCTTCATCTTTGAGTTACCGATACTGTTGTCTCTTTAATATGTTTACTTACCAAAATTTTCATGTTTAATTTGAAGTTTATATGTTTATCACTGTCTAGATGATAGACACAGGTGCTTGATTTTATTTATATAACTAATTTATCTTCTAACTTCTTACTTCATTTACTTATATTATTTCTCTCTCTCTCTCTCTCTCTCTCTCTCTCTCTCTCTCTCTCTCTCTAAAAAGCTTATCAACATTAATCCAAGATCCTGAGATTTGTGATGACATTTTCTAAAACTTGTGCAAACGCATCTCTGCATAGCTTGCAAGTAAAATAACTAATAACAAATTTTAGTTAAAATCTAAGAATATCAGAGTAAGTCGCCTTCTTTTGCATAAGCTTGTGATTTGGACACTAATAAAACAAAAGCTACGAGACCGACCCTAAGAATATTTTCAATCTCATCCAAATCCCTCCTCTTTTTCTCGCTTTCTTACAGCAAAAATAAGCATTCGTCTAGGGAGAAATTGGCAGCTCTCTGCTCCCCTATCCAATTTAGCAGCCTTATACGCGCTAAGATTACTAACGTCGTTTTGATTCTCTCTCACTCTAAGGATGATATATATATAGGATAGCGTTGACATAAAGAAAGGACAATATATAAAGGATCTTGTCGACATAAAGAAGACTCAGTATTTCTAAGTATTAGAGCACTCAAATCGTGGTGTGACGAGCCTGAAAAAAAAGGAAACGATCTGGTCGCGGGCCGTTAGGAAAGACATTCAGCTTTAATCCTTTAGCCTTAATACGACAGTGTCCTCCTCCATTCACGGAGACTGTGACACAAAACAAATAAGAGAAAAATTATTACTGTCTTAGAAAATGTTTTAAAACTGTTGCTATAAAGCTATGAATTTCATAACTGGAATTTGTGATTATTCACAGCTACAAAAAGTTTTCTGGGATTATAGAACTTAGGCATTTTTACATGAGGTTCTTCATCTTAGTAAGTAATTTGGGGGCTATTATATCTCTGTATGAGATATCATCATATTTCTATAAATAAATAAATAAATATATATATATTTATATATATATATATATATATATATATATATATATATATATATATATATATATATATATATATATATATATATATATATATCACTTCCACTATAAAGGACAAAGTACTTTATATATTAAATTTTAACATGCAGTTCCAGCCTTCAAATTCGTCAGTTAATGTTTCATGAGGCCTCTACTGATAAATCTTTTTCACAGAGAGATTAAGGGTACTGAAGAACATTTTACTCATTGCCGCCGGTATGTCCAAGCGTGCCATTTTTATCGGTTCCCTTAGAGTTATATATATATATATATATATATATATATATATATATATATATATATATATATATATATATATATATATATATATATATATATATATATATATATATATATATATATATATATATATATATATATATATATATATAATATACAGCAATATAGCAGAACTGAGGGAGTACGCTAGCTCAGCTTCTTCCCGGTGCCATGACTACATTGTCCTAGAAATTATATTGTGTGTACTGGGAGTGGGGAAGCCATGACTGCATAGTCCTAGACATTATATTTTGTGTACTGGGAGTGGGGTGCCATGACTACAAAGTCCTGGAAATTATATTGTGTGTACTGGGAGTGGGAAACCAATTTTATATAATGAACATAACACAACTCCGACGAAAGGTACTCTAAGAGTGAGGATGATAATAAAATAATAAATGATAATATATGCAAGGACGGAAGGTACAGGGTATTTTTAAGCTTACAAGATTGAAAAAAAAAATAAAATTAATAATAAAATAATCAATATATAGGAGACAGAGGCTGATGAAGAAGCTTTTTAGTCTAAGAACTTCTGCATATGGGTTTCTGCCATCGCTACGCCTTTTCAGGTTCATAGAAAATCCGAGAAGCCACAACACATAAAACCCTCAGAAGAAGGATCCTGTAAGCTATAATTCTAAGTAGGTTTGCCTGTAACTACTCCTTTGTGAACTCAGTGGATATAGATCGTGGCCTATGCCCATGTAGTCCAAAAGTCGACTGCCCCAAGGAGGTTTGTGCGGATCTACTTCTTCGTCTAATCCACTCAAGACTGAGAACGAGAGGCTAGTGTTGCTCCTCATACGGGAACCCCTGTCAGCTTAGAAGCAACAGTGAGAGGTTCATCAAATTTGTGATGTACAAAGTGGAACACTATGTACTCAGTAATCTGAACACGAACAATGTGGTGCAACAATGTTAGGGTATAACGTATGCCTTTTCATATTTCATATATTAAATAACATACTTCTTATGTAATTTACGAATTTTTATCATTACTATTAAAGTGTTAATTAAATGTATCTCAACCTACAATAAAAAAAAATGTATATTCAAACTGTCTCATTACAAATTCAGCTAAGTTGGAGGATAACAGGATTCAGTCCTAATTTCAGAGACATTCAAATATTATACATAAGACAATAAAGTTGAGATCTTGCAAAAGTCTCTATAGAAAAACTCGTTATCCTGGGATGTGTTTGCAAAGGAAGGGGAGAAAAAGGGCGGGCATATAATCACACAGAATCTTAAGATGGCAAATTCTTATAAAATAACCCTATAGATATCATCTGCACCCACTTCGCCTATTCTGTTGTCTGTCAATACGTAGAAAATTATATGAAAATTGTCATTCTAGGTATACGAGTTTTTATAAAGTACTGCTCATAATCTTTTACTGGAGTTCGTTAATTATATTTAAAGGTTCGTGAGTTTTATTGATTAGGTAACGCTTACCAAATATAACGGAGTTTGCAACAGTACCTCAACAAAAGGTAATGGTATATCTATCTATCTATCTATCTATCTATCTATCTATCTATCTATCTATATATATATATATATATATATATATATATATATATATATATATATATATATATATATATATATATATATATATGTATATATATATATATATATATATATATATATATATATATATATATATATATATATATATATATATATATATATATATATATATATATATATATATATATATATATATATATATATATATATATATATATATATATATATATATATATATATATATATATATATATATATATATATATATATATATATATATATATGTATATATATATATATATATATATATATATATATATATATATATATATATATATATATATATATATATATATATATATATATATATATATATATATATATATATATATATATATATATATATATATATATATATATATATATATATATATATATATATATATATATATATATATATATATATATATATATATATATATATATATATATATATATATATATATATATATATATATATATATATATATATATATATATATATATATATATATATATATATATATATATATATATATATATATATATATATATATATATATATATATATATATATATATATATATATATATATATATATATATATATATATATATATATATATATATATATATATATATATATATATATATATATATATATATATATATATATATATATATATATATATATATATATATATATATATATATAGTAGATTGGCTCATGGCACCAGCCTCCCGTTGCGACACTACAGTTGAAGGTTTTTTGAACTTAAAAAGGTCTGTCCAGGACAGTTCGATGTTAAGTCTTCCTTTAGTTACTGTTCTTTTTCTATGCCTACAGCTACATTGAATATTCTTGGATATTCATTACACATCTTTTATTATCCCTTCACATCTGACAAGTCATTACACTCTCCATCTGTTTCTCTTTGCTTTATGTATTCTTCGTGCCCAGGCCCGATAAGGGCTGTGTTATTTTATTATTTTTTTGGCCGTCCTGATGTCATTAAAAGAAAATAATATATATATATATATATATATATATATATATATATATATATATATATATATATATATATATATATATATATATATATATATATATATATATATATATATATATATATATATATATATATATATATATATATATATATATATATATATATATATATTTATATATATATATATATATATATATATATATATATATATATATATATATATATATATATATATATATATAATTCCGTTATTGGTAAGTATGAAAATTTGGATCGGAAGGTAAATGTATCCGTCAAGCATTCCTTTGGATCGCAGAGGAGGATTATATTTGCGTGCTTGCGCATGCTGCAGCTTCTCAACTTCCTCTCTACGTACACCCGGATTTAAATATACACGATTGAGATACTCATTTTGCATCTCAATTTTATCGGCATTTTCGCTAATGAAAAAAAATTTGTTTTCTTTTTTTTAGGAATCTCCGAGAATGGTGATTCAATGTCTTTGAAATACTAAATCAAATATAAGTCCGATGGCCCCGTGAGAAAGAAGAGAGAAATTATGAAAATGAGTCAGATAAAAACGGGTAGGAAGGATTCATCTCCATAAATAATGCAGACTAGGAACGAAAAAAAAAAAACAATAGGCTTAAATATCTTTATGTAGACTATGAAAAGACTGAGGATCTTCCAAGGAAGATCACTTTGCAAAGACTGATAGCATAGGAATTGGTGGTCTCTCCCAATGTCAAAATATATTTGTTAGAAATGAACTTTCTGCGTTACAGCTAGATGATAAATTTTGGAAACGAATTCAAAATAATGCAAATGTGGAGCATGATGATGATGATGCTGATTCTAGAAGGTTCATTGAAACTGTTTTCCCTGAAACTTTATTCCACAGTGCATCACACAGAGTGAAGTGGGAGATGTTTTTCACCACTTTCGTGTTTTTATCTATTTATTTATTTATTTATTTATATATTTATATATTTTTTTACTTCATATTTTCAATTTCGTTTCATATCTTTATACTGCTGCAGCAGTTGCATATGCAAACGTCCTTTTGTGAAGAGATATAGAGAGAGAGCTGTTTCGTGGTTACATATAGCGCAAGGTAGTGAAGCATTTAAAATGTGACCTCCGTTACCTGTGTACTTTATATATTAATTATATTTATTATATACTGAATATTATATATTATATATTTTTCTGAATAGGTCAGATTAATACTATATTCTACGATGAGGATCCTAATATACAATTTTTGCATAACAGCATAATAGAGGAGTGCAATATTCCGTCCTTAAATTACCTACCCTACCAAGACAGCGTTTATATTTATGTCTGTTCCTATGCAGTTGATGCAACAGTTATATAATGGACTGCTTGCATTTGAATTCGTGTGAGAGAGATTCAATATATGTGTGCTTAACCTTTACCTCAGTCACCTCGCATTCACGAGGTCGAAAGATCGGTTCTCGTCCAAGACCGAGAGTTTAAGCTGTTTACTGGCAGGAACTGCTGTGGTTGGACACCACAGTGGGGGGTTGGGGCTTGCCCTGGCTGTCGACTACCCACCCATTGTATTGAAATGGAAATAAAGGTTTATTATTATTATTATTATTATTATTATTATTATTATTATTATTATTATTATTATTATTATTATTATTATTATTATTATTATTATTATTATTATTATTATTATTATTATTTATTATTATTATTATTATTTTCCTTTTGTATGAAAGTAATCACACACACACACACACACACACACACACACACACACACACACACACACACACACAGAATTAGACTTACCATCACTCGAAGCTAGAAGAGTGAGGGGGGATATGGTGACAGTCTTTAAATTCCTTCATGGTTATGATAGAGTGGATAGGGATCGATATTTTGATATGGCTGGCTCTAGAACTAAAGGTCACAGTTTGAAGTTTCGTAAGAAAAGTTCTTCGCAGGATGTAAGGAAATACTTTTTCAGTGTAAGAGTAGTTGATAATTGGAATTGGCTAAGCGAGGAGGTAGTTAATGCTATCTCAATCCATAGTTTTAAGGACAGGTATGATAAGTATGACTAAGTATAAAATGGAACCGATGAGGAGACGGGAAGATACGAGCTTTGGGCTCTTTCCCGTAAACACAATTAGGTAATCACAATTAGGTAATCACACACACCGCGCGTTCAGTGACACACGGAACTGCTCCTCTTAAATTTTTACTTGTGTTTCGAGTGACTAAGTGCTTAGTGGAAAACTTTACCATAATTTCCCTAAATCTGAAATCCTGCAGAGTATTGTGAGTACAAAACTTATATTTGTTGTATGACGAGACTGTCCAAA
>JAXCGZ010024151.1:0-13960 GCA_037179515.1 Halocaridina rubra | reverse complement strand
GAAATTATCAAATAAGCACATTACAGATGTGAAAACATGAATCATTTTTTTACCCCGACCGGGACTCGAACCTAGGACTTATGATTACTAAGTCAAGGTGCTACCACTACACCACAAAAGATTAAAAGGAATCCAAACTTATAGCTTATATCTGCTATACTTAGGAATAAACGCATTCTAACTGAATGCCACTATGTTCATATTACACATTCCCCAACCTCACTCGTGGCTTCATTTTAGCATTTAATTCAATTCCCAATCTCATTCGGGCCATGAAATTATCAAATAAGCACATTACATATGTGAAAACATGAATCATTTTTTTACACCGAAAAGGACTCGAACCTAGGACTTATGATTACTAAGTCAAGGCGCTACCACTACACCACAGAAAGTTAAAAGAAATCCAACCTTATAGATTATATCTGCTATAATTAGGAATGAACGCATTTTAACTGAATGCCACTATGTTCATATTACAGATTCCCCAACCTCACTCGTGGCTTCATTTTAGCTTTTAATTCAATTCCCAATCTCATTCTAGCCATGAAATTATCAAATAAGCACATTACATATGTGAAACCATGAATCATTTTTTTTACCCTGACCGGGACTTTAACCTAGGACTTATGATTACTAAGTCAAGGCGCTACCACTACACCACAGAAGGATAAAAGGAATCCAACCTTATAGCTTATATCTGCTATACTTAGGAATGAACGCATTCTAACTGAATGCCACTATGTTCATATTACAAATTAACCAACCTCACTCGTGGCTTCATTATAGCATTTAATTCAATTTCCAATCTCATTCGGGCCATGAAATTATCAAATAAGCACATTACATATGTGAAAACATAAATCATTTTTTTACACCGAAAGGGACTCGAACCTAGGACTTATGATTACTAAGTCAAGGCACTACCACTACACCACAGAACGTTAAAAGGAATCCAACCTTATAGCTTGTATCTGCTATACTTAGGAATGAACGCATTCTAACTGAATGCCACTATGTTCATATTACAGATTCCCCAACCTCACTCGTGGCTTCATTTTAGCATTTAATTCAATTCCCGATCTCATTCGGGCCATGAAATTATCAAATAAGCACATTACATATGTGAAAACATGAATCATTTATTTTACCCCGACCGGGACTCGAACCTAGGACTTATGATTACTAAGTCAAGGCGCTACCACTACACCACAGAAGGTTAAAAGGAATCCAACCTTATAGCTTATTTCTGCTATACTTAGGAATGAACGCATTCTAACTCAATGCCACTATGTTCATATTACAGATTCCCCAACCTCACTCGTGGCTTCATTTTAGCATTTAATTCAATTCCCAATCTCATTCGGGCCATGAAATTATCAAATAAGCACATTACAAATGTGAAACATGAATCTTTTTTTTATCACAACCGGGACTTGAACCTAGGACTTATGATTACTAAGTCAAGGCGCTACCACTACACCACAGAAGGTATAAAGGAATCCAACCTTGTAGCTTATATCTGCTATACTTAGGAATGAACGCATTCTAACTGAATGCCACTATGTTCATATTACAGATTCCCCAACCTCACTCGAGGCTTCATTTTAGCATTTAATTCAATTCCCAATCTCATTCGGAGCCATGAAATTATCAAATAAGCACATTACATATGTGAAAACATGAATCATTTTTTTTACCCCGACCGGGACTCGAACCTAGGACTTATGATTACTAAGTCAAGGCGCTACCACTACACCACAGAAGGATGAAAGGAATCCAACCTTATATCTTATATCTGCTATACTTAGGAATGAACGCATTCTAACTGAATGTCACTATGTTCATATTACAGATTAACCAACCTCACTCGTGGCTTCATTTTAGCATTTAATTCATTTCCCAATATCATTCGGGCCATGAAATTATCAAATAAGCACATTACATATGTGAAAACATGAATCATTTTTTGCACCGAACGGGAGTCGAACATAGGACTTATGATTACTAAGTCAAGGCGCTACCACTACACCACAGAAGGTTAAAAGGAGTCCAACCTTATAGCTTATATCTGCTATACTTAGGAATGAATGCATTCTAACTGAATGCCACTATGTTCATATTACAGATTCCCCAACCTCACTCGTGGCTTCATTTTAGCATTTAATTCAATTCCCAATCTCATTCGGGCCATGAAATTATCAAATAAGCACATTACATATGTGAAAACATAAATCATTTTTTTACACCGAAAAGGACTCGAACCTAGGACTTATGATTACTAAGTCAAGGCGCTACCACTACACCACAGAAAGTTAAAAGAAATCCAACCTTATAGATTATATCTGCTATAATTAGGAATGAACGCATTTTAACTGAATGCCACTATGTTCATATTACAGATTCCCCAACCTCACTCGTGGCTTCATTTTAGCTTTTAATTCAATTCCCAATCTCATTCTAGCCATGAAATTATCAAATAAGCACATTATATATGTGAAACCATGAATCATTTTTTTTACCCTGACCGGGACTTTAACCTAGGACTTATGATTACTAAGTCAAGGCGCTACCACTACACCACAGAAGGATAAAAGGAATCCAACCTTATAGCTTATATCTGCTATACTTAGGAATGAACGCATTCTAACTGAATGCCACTATGTTCATATTACAGATTAACCAACCTCACTCGTGGCTTCATTTTAGCATTTAATTCATTTCCCAATATCATTCGGGCCATGAAATTATCAAATAAGCACATTACATATGTGAAAACATGAATCATTTTTTACACCGAGCGGGACTTGAACCTAGGACTTATGATTACTAAGTCAAGGCGCTACCACTACACCACAGAAGGTTAAAAGGAGTCCAACCTTATAGCTTATATCTGCTATACTTAGGAATGAATGCATTCTAACTGAATGCCACTATGTTCATATTACACATTCCCCAACCTCACTCGTGGCTTCATTTTAGCATTTAATTCAATTCCCAATCTCATTCGGGCCATGAAATTATCAAATAAGCACATTACATATGTGAAAACATAAATCATTTTTTTACACCGAAAGGGACTCGAACCTAGGACTTATGATTACTAAGTCAAGGCGCTACCACTACACCACAGAACGTTAAAAGGAATCCAACCTTATAGCTTATATCTGCTATACTTAGGAATGAACGCATTCTAACTGAATGCCACTATGTTCATATTACAGATTCCCCAACCTCACTCGTGGCTTCATTTTAGAATTTAATTCAATTCCCAATCTCATTTGGGCCATGAAATTATCAAATAAGCACATTACATATTTGAAAACATGAATAATTTTTTTACCCCAACCGGGACTCGAACCTAGGACTTATGATTACTAAGTCAAGGCGCTACCACTACACCACAGAAGGTATAAAGGAATCCAACCTTGTAGCTTATATCTGCTATACTTAGGAATGAACACATTCTAACTGAATGCCACTATGTTCATATTACAGATTCCCCAATCTCACTTGTGGTTTCATTTTAGCATTTAATTCAATTCCCAATCTCATTCGGGGCATGAGATTATCAAATAAGCACATTATATATGTGAAAACATGAATCATTTTTTTTACCCCGAATATGACTCGAACCTAGGACTTATGATTACTAAGTCAAGGCGCTACCACTACACCACAGAAGGTTAAAAGGAATCCAACCTTATAGCTTATATCTGCTATACTTACGAATGAACGCATTCTAACTGAATGCCACTATGTTCATATTACAGATTCCCCAACCTCACTCGTGGCTTCATTTTAGCATTTAATTCAATTCCCAATCTCATTCGGGCCATGAAATTATCAAATAAGCACATTACATATGTGGAAATATGAATCATTTTTTTACCCCGACCGGGTCTCGAACATAGGACTTATGATTACTAAGTCAAGGCGCTACCACTACACCACAGAAGGTTAAAAGGAATCCAACCTTATATCTTATATCTGCTATACTTAGGAATAAACGCATTCTAACTGAATGCCACTATGTTCATATTATAGATTCCCCAACCTCACTAGTGGCTTCATTTTAGCATTTAATTCAATTCCCAATCTCATTCGGGCTATGAAATGATCAAATAAGCACATTACATATGTGAAACCATGAATCATTTTTTTTACCCAGACCGGGACTCGAACCTAGGACTTATGATTACTAAGTCAAGGCGCTACCACTACACCTCAGAAGGTTAAATGGAATTCAATTTATAGCTTATATTTGCTATACTTAGGAATGAACGCATTCTAACTGAATGCCACTATGTTATTACAGGTTCCCCAACCTCACTCGTGGCTTCATTTTAGCATTTAATTCAATTCCCAATCTCATTCGGGCCATGAAATGATCAAATAAGCACATTACATATGTGAAAACATGAATCATTATTTTTACCCCGACCGGGACTCGAACCTAGGACTTATGATTACTAAGTCAAGGTGCTACCACTACAACACAGAAGGTTAAAAGGAATCCAACTTATAGCTTATATCTGCTATACTTAGGAATGAACGCATTCTAACTGAATGCCACTATGTTCATATTACAGACCCCAACCTCACTCGTGGCTTCATTTTAGCATTTAATTCAATTCCCAATCTCATTTGGGCCATGAAATTATCAAATAAGCACATTACATATGTGAAAACATGAATCATTTTTTTACCCCGAACGGGACCCGAACCTAGGACTTATGATTACTAAAACAAGGCGCTACCACTACACCACAGAAGGTTAAAAGGAATCCAACCTTATAGATTATATTTGCTATACTTAAGAATGAACGTATTCTAACTGAATGCCACTGTTCATATTTCAGATTCCCCTACATCACTCGTGGCTTCATTTTAGCATTTAATTAAATTCCCAATCTCATTCGGGCCATGAAATTATCAAATAAGCAGATTACATATGTGAAAACATGAATCATTTTTTTAAGCCGACCGGGACTCGAACCTAGGACTTATGATTACTAAGTCAAGGTGCTACCACTACACAACAGAAGGTTAAAAGAAATCCAACCTTATAGCATATATCTGCTATACTTAGGAATGAATGCATTCTAACTGAATGCCACTATGTTCATATTACAGATTCCCCAACCTCACTCGTGGCTTCACTCTAGCATTTAATTCAATTCCCAATCTCATTCGGGCCATGAAATTATCAAATAAGCACATTACATATGTGAAAACATGAATCATTTTTTTTACCCCAACCAGGATTCGAACCTAGGACTTATGATTACTAAGTCAAGGCGCTACCACTACACCACAGAAGGCTAAAAAGAATCCAACCTTATAGCTTATATCTGCTATACTTAGGAATAAACGCATTCTAACTGAATGCCACTATTTTCATATTACAGATTCCCCAACCTCACTCGTGGCTTCATTTTAGCATTTAATTCAATACCCAATCTCATTCGGGCCAGGAAATTACCAAATAAGCACATTACATATGTGAAAACATGAATCATTTTTTTACATAGACTGGGACTCGAACCTAGGAGTTATGATTACTAAGTCAAGGCGCTACCACTACACAACAGAAGGTTAAAAGGAATCCAACCTTATAGCTTATATCTGCTATACTTAGGAATGAACGCATTCTAACTGAATGCCACTATGTTCATATTTCAGACCCCAACCTCACTCGTGGCTTCATTTTATCATTTAATTAAATTCCCAATCTCATTCGGGCCATGAAATTATCAAATAAGCACATTACATATGTGAAAACATGAATCATTTGTTTTACTCCTACCGGGACTCGAACCTAGGACTTATGATTACTAAGTCACGGCGCTACCACTACACCACAGAAGTTAAAAGGAATCCAACCTTCTAACTTATATCTGCTATACTTAGGAATATACGCATTCTAACTGAATGCCACTATGTTCATATTACAGATTACCCAACCTCACTCGTGGCTTCATTTTAACATTTAATTCAATTCCCAATCTCATTCGGGCCATGAAATTATCAAATAAGCACATTACATATGTGAAAACATAAATCATTTTTTTACACCAAAAGGGACTCGAACCTAGGACTTATGATTACTAAGTCAAGGCGCTACCACTACACCACAGAAGGTTAAAAGGAATCCAACCTTATAGCGTCTATCTGCTATACTTAGGAATGAATGCATTCTAACTGAATGCCACTATGTTCATATTACAGATTCCCCAACCTCACTCGTGGCTTCATTTTAGCATTTAATACAATTCCCAATCTCATTCGGGCCATGAAATTATCAAATAAGCACATTACATATGTGAAAACATGAATAATTTTTTTACCCCGACCGGGACTCGAACCTAGGACTTATGATTACTAAGTCAAGGCACTACCACTACACCACAGAAGGTTAAAAGGAATCCAACCTTATGGCGTCTATCTGCTATACTTAGGAATGAATGCATTCTAACTGAATGCCACTATGTTCATATTACAGATTCCCCAACCTCACTCGTGGCTTCATTTTAGCATTTAATTCAATTCCCAATCTCATTTGGGCCATGAAATTATCAAATAGGCACATTACATATGTGAGAACATGAATCATTTGTTTTACTCCTACTGGGACTCGAACCTAGGACTTATGATTACTAAGTCAAGGCGCTACCACTACACCACAGAAGGTTAAAAGAAATCCAACCTTATAACTTATATCTGCTATACTTAGGAATGAACGCATTCTAACTGAATGCCACTATGTTCATATTACAGATTCCCCAACCTCACTCGTGGCTTCATTTTAGAATTTAATTCAATTCCCAATCTCATTCGGGCCATGAAATGATCAAATAAGCATATTACAGATGTGAAAAAACTAATAATTTTTGTACCCCGACCGGGACTCGAACCTAGGACTTATGATTACTAAGTCAAGGCGCTACCACTACACAACAGAAGGTTAAAAGGAATCCAACCTTATAGCTTATATCTGCTATAATTAGGAATAAACACATTCTAACTGAATGCCACTATGTTCATATTACAGATTCCCCAACCTAACTCGTGGCTTCATTTTAGCATTTAATTCAATTCCCAATCTCATTCGGGCCATGAAATTATCAAATAAGCACATTACATATGTGAAAACATAAATCATTTTTTTGCACCGAAAGGGAATTAAACCTGGGACTTTTGATTACTAAGTCAAGGCGCTACCACTACACCACAGAAGGTTAAAAGGAATCCAACCTTATAGCTTATATCTGCTGTACTTAGGAATAAACACATTCTAACTGAATGCCACTATGTTCATATTACAGATTCCCCAACCTCACTCGTGGCTTCATTTTAACAATTAATTCAATTCCCAATCTCATTCGGGCCATGAAATTATCAAATAAGCACATTACATATGTTAAAACATGAATCATGTTTTTACCACGACCGGGACTCGAACCTAGGACTTATGATTACTAAGTCAAGGCGCTACCACTACACCACTGAAGGTTAAAAGGAATCCAACCTTATAGCTTATATCTGCTATACTTAGGAATGAACGCATTCTAACTGAATGCCACTATGTTCATATTATAGATTCCCCAACCTCACTCGTGGCTTCATTTTAGAATTTAATTCAATTCCCAATCTCATTCGGGCCATGAAATTATCAAATAAGCACATTACATATGTGAAAACATGAATCATTTTTTTACGCCGACCGGGACTCGAACCTAGGACTTATGATTACTAAGTGAAGGTGCTACCACTACACCACAGAAGGTTAAAAGGAATCCAACCTTATAGCTTATATCTGCTATACTTAGGAATAAGCGCATTCTAAATGAATGACACTATGTTCATATTACAGACTCCCCAACCTCACTCGTGGCTTCATTATAGCATTTAATTCAATTCCCAATCTCATTCGGGCCATGAAATTATCAAATAAGCACATTACATATGTGAAAACATAAATCATTTTTTTACAAAGAAAGAGACTCGAACCTAGGACTTATGATTACTAAGTCAAGGCGCTACCACTACACCACAGAAGGTTAAAAGGAATCCAACCTTATAGCTTATATCTGCTATACTTAGGAATGAACGCATTCTAACTGAATGCCACTATGTTCATATTACAGACTCCCCATCCTCACTCGTGGCTTCATTATAGAATTTAATTCAATTCCCAATCTCATTCGGGCCATGAAATTATCAAATAAGCACATTACATATGTGAAAACAAAAATCATTTTTTTACACCGAAAGGGACTCGAACCTAGGACTTATGCTTACTAAGTCAAGGCGCTACCACTATGCCACAGAAGGTTAAAAGGAATCCAACCTTATACCTTATATCTGCTATACTTATGAATGAATTTATTCTAACTGAATGCCACTATGTTCATATTACAGATTCCCCAACCTCACTCCTGGCTTCATTTTAGCATTTAATTCAATTCCCAATCTCATTCGGGCCATGAAATTATCAAATAAGCACATTATATATGTGAAAACATGAATCATTTTTTTACCCCAACCAGGACTCGAACCTAGGACTTATGATTACTAAGTCAAGGCGCTACCACTACACCACAAAAGGTTAAAAGGAATCCAACCTTATAGGTTATATCTGCTATACTTAGGAATGAACGCATTCTAACTGAATGCCACTATTTTCATATTACAGATTCCCCAACCTAACTCTTGGCTTCATTTTAGAATTTAATTCAATTCCCAATCTCATTCTAGCAATGAAACTATCAAATAAGCATATTACATATGTGAAAACAAGAATCATTTTTTTACCCCGACCCGGACTCGAACCTAGGACTTATGATTACTAAGACAAGGCGCTACCACTACACCACAAAAGGTTAAAAGAAATCCAACCTTATAGCTTATATCTGCTATGCTTATGAATGAATGCATTCTAAATGAATGCCACTATGTTCATATTACAGATTCCCCAACCTCACTCGTGGCTTCATTTTAGCATTTAATTCAATTCCCAATCTCATTCGGGCCATGAAATTATCAAATAAGCACATTATATATGTGAAAACATGAATAATTTTTTTACCCCGACCGGGACTCGAACCTAGGACTTATGATTACTAAGTCAAGGTGCTACCACTACATCACAGAAGGTTAAAAGGAAACCAACCTTATAGCTTATATCTGCAATACTTAGGAATGAATGCATTCTAACTGAATGCCACTATGTTCATATTACAGATCCCAACCTCACTTGTGGCTTCATTTTAGCATTTAATTCAATTCCCAATCTCATTCGGGCAATGAAATTATCAAATAAGCACATTACATATGTGGAAACGTGAATCATTTTTTTACCCCGACTGGGACTCGAACCTAGGACTTATGATTACTAAGTCAAGGCGCTACCACTACACCACAGAAGGTTAAAAGGAATCAAACCTCATAGCTTATATCTGTTATACTTAGGAATGAATGTCTTCTAACTGAATGCCACTATGTTCATATTACAGATTCCCCAACCTCACTCGTGGCTTCATTTTAGCATTTAATTCAATTCTCAATCTCATTCGGACCATGAAATTATCAAATAAGAACATTACATATGTGAAAACATGAAAAATTTTTTACCCCGACCGGGAGACGAGCCTAGGTCTTATGATTACTAAGTCAAGGCGCTACCACTACACCACAGAAGGTTAAAAGGAATCCAACCATATAGCTTATATCTGCTATACTTAGGAATGAATGCATTCTAACTGAATGCCACTATGTTCATATTACAGATTCCCCAACCTCACTCCTGGCTTCATTTTAGCATTTAATTCAATGCTCAATCTCATTCGGGCCATGAAATTATCAAATAAGCACATTACATATGTGAAAACATGAATCATTTTTTTACCCCGACCGGGACAGAAACCTAGGACTTATGATTTCTAAGTCAAGGCGCTACCACTACACCACAGAAGGTTAAAAGGAATCCAACCTTATAGATTATATCTGCTATACTTAGGAATGAACGCATTTTATCTGAATGTCACTATGTTCATATTACAGATTCCCAACCTCACTCGTGGCTTCATTTTAGCATTTAATTCAATTCCCAATCTCATTCGGGCCATGAAATTATCAAATAAGCAAATTACATATGTCAAAACATGAATCATTTTTTTTACCCTGACCTGGACTCGAACCTAGGACTTATGATTACTAAGTCAAGGCGTTACCACTACACCACAGAAGGTTAAAAGGAATCCAACCTTATAGCTTATATCTGCTATACCTAGGAATGAATGCATTCTAACTGAATGCCACTATGTTCATATTACAGATTAACCAACCTCACTCGTGGCTTCATTTTAGCATTTAATTCAATTCCCAATATCATTCGGGCCATGAAATTATCAAATAAGCACATTACATATGTGAAAACATGAATCATATTTTTTACCCCGACCGGGACTCGAACCTACTACTTATGATTACTGAGTCAAGGCGATAAAATTACACCACAGAAGGTTAAAAGGAATCCAACCTTATAGGTTATATCTGCTATACTTAGGAATGAACACATTCTAACTGAATGCCACTATGTTCATATTACAGATTAACCAACCTCACTCGTGGCTTCATTTTAGCATTTAATTCAATTCCCAATATCATTCGGGCCATGAAATTATCAAATAAGCACATTACATATGTGAAAACATGAATCTTTTTTTTACCCCGACCGGAACTCGAACCTAGGACTTATGATTACTAAGTCAAGGCGCTACCACTACACAACAGGAGGTTAAAAGAAATCCAACCTTATAGCTTATATCTATTATACTTAGGAATGAACGTATTCTTTCTGAATGCCACTATGTTCGTATTACAGATTCCCCAACCTAACTCGTGGCTTCATTTTAGCATTTCATTCAATTCCCAATCTCATTCGGACCATGAAATTATCAAATAAGCACATTACATATGTGAAAACATGAATAATATTTTTATCCCGAACGGGACTCGAACCTAGGACTAATGATTACAAAGTCAAGGCGCTACCACTACACCACAGAAGGTTAAAAGGAATCAAACCTTATAGCTTATATCTGCTATACTTAGGAATGAATGCATTCTAACTGAATGCCACTATGTTCATAGTACAGATTCCCCAACCTCACTCGTGGCTTCATTTTAGCATTTAATTCAATTCCCAATCTCATTCGGGCCATGAAATTATCAAATAAGCACATTACATATGTGAAAACATGAATCCTTTTTTTACCACGACCGGGACTCGAACCTAGGACTTATGATTACTAAGTCAAGGCGCTACCACTACACCACAGAAGGTTAAAAGGAATCCAACTTATAGCTTATATCTGCTATTCTTAGGAATGAACGCATTCTAACTGAATGCCACTATGTTCATATTACAAATTAACCAACCTCACTCGTGGCTTCATTATAGCATTTAATTCAATTTCCAATCTCATTCGGGCCATGAAATTATCAAATAAGCACATTACATATGTGAAAACATGATTCATTTTTTTACACCGAAAGGGACTCGAACCTAGGCCTTATGATTACTATGTCAAGGCGCTACCACTACACCACAGAAGGTTAAAAGGAATCCAACCTTATAGCTTATATCTGCTATACCTAGGAATGAATGCATTCTAACTGAATGCCACTATGTTCATATTACAGATTCCCCAACCTCACTCGTGGCTTTATTTTAGAATTTAATTCAATTCCCAATCTCATTCGGGCCATGAAATTATCAAATAAGCACATTACAGATGTGAAAACATGAATCATTTTTTTACCCCGACCGGGACTCGAACCTAGGACTTATGATTACTAAGTCAAGGTGCTACCACTACACCACAAAAGGTTAAAAGGAATCCAACCTTATAGTTATATCTGCTATACTTAGGAATAAACGCATTCTAACTGAATGCCACTATGTTCATATTACAGATTCCCCAACCTCACTCGTGGCTTCATTTTAGCATTTAATTCAATTCCCAATCTCATTCGGGCCATGAAATGATTAAATAAGCACATTACATATGTGAAAACATAAATCATTTTTTTACACCGAAAAGGACTCGAACCTAGGACTTATGATTACTAAGTCAAGGCGCTACCACTACACCACAGAAAGTTAAAAGGAATCCAACCTTATAGATTATATCTGCTATAATTAGGAATGAACGCATTTTAACTGAATGCCACTATGTTCATATTACAGATTCCCCAACCTCACTCGTGGCTTCATTTTAGCATTTCATTCAATTCCCAATCTCATTCGGGCCATGAAATTATCAAATAAGCACATTACATATGTGAAAACATGAATCATTTTTTTACCCCGAAAGGGACTCGAACCTAGGACTTATGATTACTAAGTCAAGGCGCTACCACTACACCACAGAAGGTTAAAAGGAATCCAACCTTATAGATTATATCTGCTATAATTAGGAATGAACGCATTTTAACTGAATGCCACTATGTTCATTTTACAGATTTTCCAACCTCACTCGTGGCTTCATTTTAGCATTTAAATCAATTCCCAATCTCATTCGGGCCATGAAATTATCAAATAAGCACATTACATATGTGAAAACATGAATCATTTTTTTACCCCGACCGGGACTCGAACCTACTACTTATGATTACTAAGTCAAGACGCTACCACTACACCACAGAAGGTTAAAAGGAATCCAACCTTATAGCTTATATCTGCTATACTTAGGAATGAACGCATTCTAACTGAATGCCACTATGTTCATATTACAGATTAACCAACCTCACTCCTGGCTTCATTTTAGCATTTAATTCAATTCCCAATATCATTCGGGCCATGAAATTATCAAATAAGCACATTACATATGTGAAAACATGAATCATTTTTTTACCCCGACCGGAACTCGAACCTAGGACATATGATTACTAAGTCAAGGCGCTACCACTACACAACAGGAGGTTAAAAGAAATCCAACCTTATAGCTTATATCTACTATACTTAGGAATGAACGTATTCTTTCTGAATGCCACTATGTTCGTATTACAGATTCCCCAACCTAACTCGTGGCTTCATTTTAGCATTTCATTCAATTCCCAATCTCATTCGGACCATGAAATTATCAAATAAGCACATTACATATGTGAAAACATGAATAATATTTTTATCCCGAACGGGACTAGAACCTAGGACTAATGATTACTAAGTCAAGGCGCTACCACTACACCACAGAAGGTTAAAGGGAATCAAACCTTATAGCTTATATCTGCTATACTTAGGAATGAACGCATTCTAACTGAATGCCACTATGTTCATAGTACAGATTCCACAACCTCTCTCGTAGCTTCATTTTAGCATTTAATTCAATTCCCAATCTCATTCGGGCCATGAAATTATCAAATAAACACATTACATATGTGAAAACATGAATCCTTTTTTTACCCTGACCGGGACTCGAACCTAGGACTTATGATTACTAAGTCAAGGCGCTACCACTACACCACAGAAGGTTAAAAGGAATCCAACTTATAGCTTATATCTGCTATACTTAGGAATGAACGCATTCTAACTGAATGCCACTATGTTCATATTACAGATTCCCCAACCTCACTCGTGGCTTCATTTTAGCATTTAATTCAATTCCCAATATCATTCGGTCCATGAAATTATCAAATACGCACATTACATATGTGAAAACATGATTCATTTTTTTACCCCGAAAGGGACTCGAAC
The DNA here is from genome assembly GCA_037179515.1 of Halocaridina rubra. Lineage (NCBI taxonomy): Eukaryota > Metazoa > Arthropoda > Malacostraca > Decapoda > Atyidae > Halocaridina > Halocaridina rubra. The sequence continues at coordinate 198 of JAXCGZ010024151.1, read as the reverse complement.
CAAGGCCTTATGATTACTAAGTCAAGGCGCTACCACTACACCACAGAAGGTTAAAAGGAATCCAACCTTATAGCTTATATCTGCTATACCTAGGAATGAATGCATTCTAACTGAATGCCACTATGTTCATATTACAGATTCCCCAACCTCACTCGTGGCTTCATTTTAGAATTTAATTCAATTATCAATCTCATTCGG
>JAXCGZ010024150.1:0-13973 GCA_037179515.1 Halocaridina rubra | reverse complement strand
AATAACAGTTATATTAAAGGGAATTATTTTAATTTTTTTAGTTAGAAAATAACAGTTATGTTACTAATTTAATTAATAAGGCATCTAACAGCCTCTGTTGACATTGAGCGAAACACTCTGTCACAGGAGGTTGTAAGGTATTCTCAAAAATAAACTTGAAAAATGCTTTTCAGCAGTTAACAATGGACACAAAGTCACAAGAAATATGTACACTAAATACTCATTTAGGGTTATATCAACCAAAAAGACTACCCTATGGAGCAGCAAGCAGTCCAGCCTTATGGCAAGAGACTACGGACAAGCTATTCACAGGATTAGATGGTGTTTTCTGCTTTGTAGATGACATAATTGTTGGGGGAGAAGATGAACAACAGCATAATCAGATATTAAAGAAAGTACTAGATAAAATAAAGGAAAATGATATGAAGATAAGCAAGAATAAATGTCTATTCAATATATCTTCAGTAAATTATTTGGGATTTGTGATAGAAGAAAATGGCATTCACAAAACTAAAGATAAGATAAAAGCAGTATGGGAAGCTAAAGTACCAGCAAATGTTAAAGAGCTGTAATCATTTCTAGGATTAGTAACATTCTATGCAAAATTTAGCAACAATAGCTCATTCCCTATACCAGCTATTAAAAAATGAGGTAAAGTGGATATGGTCACGAGTGTCAGAATGCTTTTGAAAAAATGAAAAAGGAGATTTGTTCTGATAAGTTTTTAGTACACTTTAAATAAAATCTTCCTTTAAAATTAGTATGTGATGCCTCACTAGCTGGAATAGGTTGTGTCTAAGCACATGAAATGCCAGATGGCACAGGAAAACCTATTGCATATGCTTCAAGATTGTTGAATAAAGCTGAGCAAAATTATTCTCAAATAGAGAAGGAAGGCTATTCGTTGATCTACAGAATTAAGAAATTTCACATGTATTTGTATGGAAAGAAAATGTTTTCTTTGGTCATTAACCATAAGCCGCTATTAGCTATCTTAGGTCCAAAAGCAGGGCTACCAACGCTAGTTGCAGCTAGACTCCAGAGATGGGCAATAATATTAGCTGCTTATAATTACTTATTAGAGTATAGACCCACTAGTAAAATGGGAAATGCAGATGCATTGTCATGATTACCAGTAGAGAAAGCACCAGAATGGCATGAAAAGTCCATACTATTGATTGAAACTCAGAACTTACCCTTGAGAGCAAAGAATATTGGACAAAGCACAACAAAAGATAAGGTCCTATGTGAAGTGAAGGAATATTTGATGACAGGAAATGATAAATTCTTAGAAGGAGAAGAGTGTCATGCTTATAAAGCTGTTAAGGAAGAATTAAGTATAGAACAAGATTGTATCTTGAGAGGAGCTAGAGTAGTAATTCCTAAGCCGCCCAGAAGAAAGGTTTTGGAAGAAATACATGAAGGTCATAAAGGAATTTTAAAGTCAAAAGCTATAGCCAGAAGTGTAATATGGTGGCCAAATGTAGATAAAGATATAGAAGATTATATAAAGGATTGTCAGGATTGTGCATTACAGCAAAACAACCCTTAGTCAATAAGTTTACACCCATGGGAATGTGCAAGATATCCATATCAGAGACTGCATATTGATTATGCAGGGCCCTTTCTGGGAAATTCTTATTTAGTAGTAGTTGATGCTTATAGCAAATGTCCTGACATCATTCCAATGCAGACAGCAACTTCTCTAAATACAATTAAAGTCCTCATGACATTATTTTCTACTCATGATATTCCAGAGAGAGTAGTTACAGATAATGGTCCTCAGTTCTGCTCAGAAGAGTTTGAGAATTTCTTAAAGGTAAATAGCATTAGACATACATTATCTGCACCCTATCACCCAACAACCAATGGTGAAGCAGAAAGAATGGTACAAGCCTTTAAAAATGCAATGAAAACGTGTATTGCTAATGCCATGAACATTCATAATTTTCTTAATAAGCTTTTACTCAAATATAGGACAACACCTCATACAGCAATAGGTGTTTGTCCTTCATTTTTATTGATGGAAAGAAGACTCAGATGTAAAAATGATCAACTTCTACCTGACTCAAAAGGTAAAAAAGAAAATGAAATATATGAAAAGTTGAAAGGAATTGGAAAGATTAAAAAATTCAGTGAAAATGAAAGCATAGTATTCAGAGTGTATAACAATAAGGAAAAATGGTCTAAAGGAAAAGTTAAAAAGAAGTTAGGAAATCTGAATTACGAAGTAGAATTGGATGATGGCAAGGTAGTCAGACGACACATTGACCAGCTACAACCCAGTTGTAAAGATCCAGGGAGATCAGAAAGAGTTGAGTCTGTATTACCTGATCGGAGGAACAGAGGAAAGCCTCCAGAATATTAGACTTATAAGGAAATATGTAGTAATATAGTTACCTTATTTTAATATGTATCCTAAGTGTAATTTTGTATCTCATGTAAATTATTGTTTAAATAAAGGGGCCAATTCATTTTAGGGGAAAGGAGACTGTTATGTCTTTAAGCAGTTATGTTTTTTGTCAAAGATATTCTCCATTTAAAATTACCGTTTTCTATAAGCAAATGAATAACATTCTTAAGTACAAAGAGTATGACTTGAAAGAAACCTATATTGGATGTAATTCCTCTATATTTGATTCTGTGTAAAGTACTCATGGTTTTGATCCCTCTAAGTAGATTCTCATTTGTTCTTGTAATTCCATTAGTCGTAAGTTTATGTAACATATTAATTTCTTCTATATAATAAACCCTGTTGAGGAAGGAGTGTTTTATATACCTCTTGTTAATCCTAAGTCATCTGTGATGAAAATGGGGTATGTGATATACTAGCAACATCAATATATACACTGGCCTATACTCGGCAACATAAAAAATATCTACAAGATTATTATCATTCTTGCAGGTAAGAAATACATTAAATACAGTGTTATTGATCAGCAGTTTATAGCTCAAGAAGTTGTGCATTTATTAGCAGAAGATATTATTGAGCCTAGCTTGTCTCCTTTGCGAGCTCAGGTAGTAGCGGTGAAAGGTGAACTTGATCGACAAAGGAAATGCATGTGTGTAGATTACTCCAATACTGAAAATTTGCATACTGACCTTAATACATATCCTTTGCCCAAGAGTGAATCTCTAGTTAATAAATTAGCACAATACAGAATTTTCTCGACATCTGATTTGAAAAGTGCATATTATCAGGTGCCTTTATGTGAGGATGACAAACCTTACATAGCCTTTGAGGCTAATGGATGCCTATTTCAATTCACATGTGTGCCCTTTGGTGTAACTATTGGTGTGGCTGTTCTTATGCGTGCTATAGACAAATTTGTTGATGAGGAGAACCTCCAAAATACATTTCCATACCTGAATAATATTACTGTCGCAGGGGGAGACCAAGCTGAACATGATGAATGTGTGAAAAGATTTTTAGCTGCTGCTAAGAGAATATGTCTTACTTTAAATTAATCAAAATCAATACTGTCAGTTAGTAATATTTCAGTTCTTGGTTATGAAATCAGTGATAGGTTGATTCGACCAGATAAATCTAGGATGCAGCCACTTCTTGATCTTGAACCACCTATGAGAATGAATGATTAAAGAGAGTATTAATCATGATTGCATATTATGCCAAGTGGATACATTGTTTCTTAGATTATGCTCAGCCCTTAATTAAGGCAAAAACTTTTCCACTAACTTCTGAGGCTTGTAAAGCATTTAGAAGTTTGAAGCGCCTGCTCAGGAATTCTTCTTTACATAGTCCTGACATTTCCAAGCCTTTTATGGTGGAATGTGACGCCTCGGATGTTGCCGTTTCAGCTACATTAAATCAGTCGGGATGACCAGTAGCGGTCATGTGATTACCTAATGGCGATTACCTAATTGTGTTTACGGGAAAGAGCCCAAAGCTCGTATCTTCCCGTCTCCTGATCGGTTCCATTTTGTACTTAGTGATACTTATCATACCTGTCCTTAAAACTATGGATTGAGATAGTTTTAACTACCTCCTCGCTTAGCAAATTCCAATTATCAACTACTCTTACACTGTGTTTTTGAGTGACTAAGATATAAAAATTCTGTGTGAAGCTTAAATAAAAGTTTTTCTCTCTTTTTTTCTCTTTCTCTTCTTTCTATATTCTGTGAGAGGGAGAGCATAAAAATGAGGCCATCTCTGTCCCAAACCTCTCCCATCCTTGGGTTGGGAGGAGGGGTAGCTATTAGGAGACTAAAACAGAAAATGAAAGATTTAGAGGCAATGGTTATAAGCCTTGATGATAAAATTCGGAATATGGATAGAGAAATGAAAGAGAATGAAACACTCAGAGAACATAGTTTGCAAAGTTATGGAGAAACTACTAAGGAAACATATCTCTCTTCACTTGGAATCCTTCAACTTTATGTCAGTGAGGCAACATGGCTTCAGAGAAGGTAGATCAACAGTAACAAACTTATTAGAATTTTATGATGAGGTAAGCCAAATCTTACAGGAAAGAGAGGGCTGGGCAGATTGCATATTCCTAGACTTCCAGAAAGCGTTTGACACTGTTCCACATGGGAGACTTATTAGGAAGCTGCAAGCAATGGCTAGAATAGGTGGAAATGTCTTGGAATGGATAAAAACTTACTTAGAAGGAAGGGAACAGAGGGTTAGAGTAAGACAGTCAGTGTCTGAATGGAGAAGAGTTAGTAGTGGAGTTCCACAGGGTTCAGTTTTAGGGCCACTTTTGTTCCTTATATATGTAAATGACTTACCAGAGTATATTACGGCTGCCTCACGTTGCTCTCCAAAATAGAGGGCCAAACCGTTCCCTCAAAACAAGTTCTGGTTCACATCTGTGGTCCACCCCTTTTGCAAGTAAACCTCGACATCTGGGGCAAATTCAACATAAGAGACTACACTCCTGAACCACTGAGATGTTTTCAGTGTCAAAGATTTGGGCGCCATAGAAATACTTGCCATCTCCCAGAGAGATGTGCAATCTAAAGTGGGAGACATGCCACTGACCGCTGCCTCAACAAATTCAAGGCCAATGAAGCAACAGTTGCCAAGTGCCCAAGCTGTAAGGGAAACCATCACGCATGGAACAACCGCTGCCCAGAAAGGCTGAAGAGGATTCCTCAAAGAGTCCCTCCCCCTGCCCCTGTCACCAATCACACCACCTCCAACTTCACCCCCAGCTCCTCCCCCCACCTCCAATCCTTGGCAAAGGCCCCTTCCTGCCCCACTCACACCTAACCTCCCCACCCAAAACCCACCACTCAACACCAACCCAGCTCCTAACACACAGATCACACCTCCTACAGTTTCCACCCCTACACCAACTCCATCCATCCCATCACACAACACTCACACTCCTACCATCCCCCCAAACAACACTCACAACCCTACCATCCCCTCACGCAACACTCACACCAACACCTCAGCCCCATGCAACATTCAAACATACAATACAGTCACATGCAAAACTCAGACCATACACCCACCCGCTCACCACACAAGGTCCCGGGACCCTAGACTTAGATCCCATACCCCCACACCTCAACAGCCTATCCAGACACCTTCCTCTGCCTCCTCCTCCCAACAGCAAACCCTCTTCACAGTAAATGAGCTCACCAACATTTTTATTCAAGCCATACAGGCAGCCGTCCGACTCCTCGATACCAGAGCCTCTCCTCAAGATGCCTACTATCAAGTCGTCGAAGTAGCCCACTCCGTTGTCGCCCATGCCCTCGTCTCCAGAACCCACCACCAGCCTCAACAGCCCACCATTCCTACCACCTCCACCTCCTTAAATCATCAAGATGTCTAATTTCGGGATCCTACACTGGAACGCCCAGGGTCTCAGACACAAGGTACAACATCTTGAAGGCATTGCCAAGGCTGACAACATAGATGTCATTATGGTTCAAGAAACCCTGTGCACAGAGCAAAACACTCCAAAAATCTCAGAATACAAAGGATTCTACCAGCACTGGCCTCCAGGGGAGAACAGAGGCAGCGCCACCTTCATCAGGAAAAACCTGTTAGCCAAGGAAATAACCCGACCGGTCCACTGCGGCAAAGATGTCCATGTCCTCGCTGTTAACATCAAACTTCAAGGCAGCTGCATAGATCTGTACAACATTTACAGACCACAGGACGGTGGCTTAGACCTGACTACCCTCTTCGGACTAGCCAGTCATCGTGACTTGGTAATAGGAGGCGACTTCAATGCCCACCATCCAAGATTCAGGTATGAGCGCCCCTGTGCTGAAGGCAGACACATGATGAGCCTGCTGGACGACCAAGAAGACATTTCCCTTCTCAACAATCATGAGCCAACACATGACAGAGGTGGAATACTGGACCTCACCTTTGTCTCCAACTCCCTAAAGCAAGACGCCACATGGAGAGTTCATCCCCTGGTCACAAGCGATCACTACGGAATCCATCTCATGCTGCCAATTCCTGAAATCTTCCAAATCCCTGCTCCTCCCCCTCGATGGAATTTCAAGAAGGCTGACTGGGGCCGATTCCAGGAGCACCTCAGCAATTGGTTTTCAGCCTACACACCATCCGAAGACATCGATCAAGCAGAGGCCGAGCTAGTCAATGCTATGCAAGCTGCAGCAAACTCCTCCATCCCCCTCTGCAAACCACAACACACCACTCATCGGAACAGATGGTACTACTGTGACAGAGTTAAAGAACTCAATCACTGTCTCAACGTCATCCAGAAAATGCACAGGAAACGTCGCACTGAAGACTCCTACCGCACTCTCCAGGAAGTCAAAGAACATGTCCATGAAGAGACACGCAACATTAAGAGGAAAAAATGGCTAGAGTGGTGTTCCACCCTAGATGCTTACACCTCTGTGGGCAATATGTATAGGAGCATTAACTCCTTTGCTAAGGAAAAACCTCCTAAAATCATCCCCCACAGGGATTGTAGCAGGGCAGCAGAAGAACTCTCCATCAAATTAGCGGATAGAGCAAGCTCCAACCAGCTCCCCATCACCACCAGAACAACTCTTCAGGACCTCACCACTGCAAGATAGGAAGAAATAGAAGAAGCCATCAATACAGAAGACGAAACAGATGCCCCTTTCTCTCTGACTAAGCTACTAAGAGTAAGCAAAAGCTCTAAGAACACAGCTCCAGGTGCTGATAGAATCACATACACAATGATTCAAAATATGGGGCCCCAAGGGGAGCTTGCTCTGCTCTCTCTGATCAATTCGACATACACACGAAAAATAAGACCAGCCTCGTGGAACAGAGCAGACATTCAGCCCATCCCAAAACCACAGACCCTGACAACCCTCGCCCCATCTCCCTCCTAAGCTGCCTGAGCAGGACGGCAGAAAAGATGGTACTTAACAGAGTCCGCTGGAAATGCCCACCCTTCCCAGAAAACATGTTTGCCTACCAGCCTGGCTTAGGCACCTCAGAATGCATGGCCTCCATGCCATCATTTATCAACAACTGCCGTGGATACATCATTTTTCTAGACCTAGAGAAGGCCTTTGAACTAGCCAATGTGCCGGCAATACTCTCAGCTCACGTTTCAAAGCAGATCAAAGGTAACCTTCTCTCATGGATCAAGCAGAGTCTACAAAACCGTAGTGCACGAGTCAAAGTAAATAGGCACTACTCCACCTACAAAAACCACGAAAATGGGACCTCCCAAGGTGGAATCCTTAGCCCCTTCCTCTTTAATTGTCTCATGGAAAAACTCATGGACATCGCACTACCACATGGAGCCAAACTCTTCAACTATGCGGATGACTTTGCCCTCGTCACAATAGGTGACAGAAGCTCTAACAAGACACAGCGCTGCCTCACCAAGATTCACCAAGCCTCCATCTCCCTCGGAGTTAAAATCAATGCCCGCAAAACCAAGGTCCTTCCCATCCACCAGTGGAGACCAGACACTAACCTGGTCATAGGTAATGAGCCTGTGGACTGGGTTACCAAGCACCAATACCTGGGTGTAATCATCGACGGCACACTAACCTTTGGACCTGAAATTCAACACTTGCGCGACAAGTGCAGCCAGCGACAAGCGGTCCTTTATCGGATGTCGGGCCTCTACGATGGTGCATCATTTAATGTCCTCAGAAGCTTCTATGTACAAGCCATACGCAGCTTCATAGACTATGCTTGTCCCACACTCTGGTTACTAAAAGACCAAGAGTGGGACAAGATAGAAGTAATTCAAAACAATGCCATACGTACCATGCTAGATGCCCCCATGTGGACCAAGAGAGAAAACATCCAGATGGAATCGGGACTCATACCTCTCAAACTCAGAGCTCAGCAAAGACTGACCCTCTTTGTGGCCAGAACCACCACTGCCCAACATAAATGCCTCACTGGTACAAATCTCCATCTAGCCCTCAATCGCCACCCAAACCACCATCCTAGAACCTGGGCAGCCAAGGTCTGCACTAACCTGCAAGCACTGCCAGTCAGGGAGAGCATCCTAGCCAAGATACAGGACACGCCGCTTCCTGAATACAGATGCCCACCCCCATGGAATGACCAACCACTCAACAAAAAGATCGAGCTCCCTGACAACCTCAAAAGCTTGGTAAACCTGCTTGTCCTTAAAAACATATGCAAGGACAAAATTCAGAGCTGGAGCAGGCCAAACTCTCAAGTCTACTACACTTACGGTTCAGTAAATCAAGAAACTGGAGCCTCAGCTGCCGCCTTCACCACTGGAAACCACGTCCTATCCTGGAGACTGTCAAACTCCTGCTCATCGCTCCAGACTGAGCTTGTTGCGATAGCCAACGCCCTCGACTTCTTTATCCAGCAAGGAGCTGACCATGCCCTAATTCTCTCTGACTCTAAAGGCGCCTTACAGGCCATCAAGAAGCCACTCCTCAGAGACAATGTACGTATCATCACCACAATCCTCAGTAACTACCACAGGATGACCAGCCTTGGAAAAGCCATCACTCTTGCCTGGATTCCCAGCCACATCGGCATCAAGGGAAATGAGGAAGCCAATCAAGCCGCCAAATAAGCCACTCTCAGAGCAGAAATCCAAATATCTCTGCCTCCTGGGATTCAGCAGATAAAAAATAAAGCCTGTGCACAACCTGTGCACAGACATTGGCTCCCCCTCCACCTGGTGGTACAAAGCCACCACTGATCTTCAGCGAATCACCCTGCCTAAGAACCTTTGACGAAGCACGGCGGTCAATGTGTACCGTCTAAGACTTGGGTACAAGTGCACCTGGCGAATAGTGGATGATATCGTCAGGGAATGCACCTTTCGCCAGGTAGCCTCACCACATCCACTGCTCCACTACAGCTTCGAATGTGATTCCTTTTCAGAAATTCAACGGAAAACTGGTACCCCCGCAACATCCAGCAAAGATCCAAATGCCCTTCATGTTGCTAGCTCCATAATCAGAGTAGCAACACACAACTACATGAACAGTCTACTAAATATCATCAGTCAAAACCCTCCACCAAGATAACCATGTAATAACTCTCTCTCACCTCCAAAACAGGAATTCATTTAAATTGTTTTATGTAAACTAATAATCCTCAACTGAACAATTTTGGTTTCCATTATCTTTACAGTTCTGCACAACCTCACCTGCGGGCCAAAGTACGAAAGTCCGATCACCCTCAAGAGTGAATACCACCAACAATAACAAGATTTCACCCCACCTCTTCACCAAATAAGAAAGCCCATTCGCCTGCAAGAGCGAATACCACCTACAATCAACAATATCTTACCCCACCTGCGGGCCACAACGGGAGGTTCGCTCACCCTCAAGGGAGAACATCAAAGAAAAAAAATAACCTACCAGAGTCTGTAAATTCATTCATGAATATGTTTGCAGATGATGCAAAGATTGTGAAGAAAGTAGGGAACGAGAACAATGGTAGAGAACTTCAGGAAGATCTATACAGTCTGCATGAGTGGTCAAAAAAGTGGCTAATGAAATTCAATACTTCAAAATGTAAGGTAATGAGAATGGGTACAAAAAAGTATTTCTTTACATCCTGCAAAGAGGATTTCTTACGAAGCTCCAAACTATAACCTCTAGTTCTAGAGCTTGCCATATCAAAATATCGATCCCTATCTACTCTATCATAACCATGAAGGAATTAAAGACTGTCACCATATCCCCCCCTCAATCTTCAAGCTTCGAGTGATGGTAAGTCTAATTCCCTCAGCCTCTCATCATAACTGAGCTTACGTATTTCTGGCACCAGTTTCGTGGCATGTCTTTGAACTTTTTCAAGCTTAGCTATATGCTTTTTCAAGTGCGGATTTGTGACAGAGTGTTTCGCTCAAAGTCACCAGAGGCTGTTAGATGCCTAATTAATTAATTTAGTAACTTAACTGTTATTTTCTAACTAAAAAAATTAATTCCCACTTCTTGACTTTTGCAGATTATGATTATTTGCAATTCGTATTTTAGCTTATAGCCAATTTTAAATATACCTTATTTACTCTTCTTGTACGTGTAGAAGTATAGTCCCGATATAAAGGCTGCTCCTATTTTCTGTCTGCTACGAGCCAAGAAAATTATGAGATTATTTACCAGTAACCTAACTTTTCATTATTATTCTCGCTTTATTTTATTTGCTTCCACTTGTTGCACCTAAAAAATACTGTCTCTCCCTTGCATCTCTGCTATAAATGCCTGCCAGGGACCACCACTAAAATAGTCCTTAAATTCTATCAGAGCCAGTTACTGCTCTAGAAAATGTATCCTACAGATGAACTCACCAGGAGGGACAATGAGACGCTTTTTTGGCGCAAACTTCCAAGAGGCAACATCTCGCCTGAGCAGTCTAAGTTTATTTCAAACCTTATTTACGTGGCATCTTCACAGGAGTTCATCTAGCACAACAAGGTGAGGGATAGTGTATGGTAAAGCTCGTGGATCAAGCAAATTGGTTTATTTTCGAGAATTAGTTACATTCGTTACTGGATAAATCTTATGGATTTCTATTCTCAGATTCCATTCCCAGTCACACGAAATTTTGTAGATTACCACACTGGAATCTCACATGCCAAATTTAATTATTTAACCTGTAAATTACAACTGATTTACATTGCTAAGAAGTTTCTTTTCATTGAATGTGATAAACGAAAATCTCATCCTCTGAAGACTGGTTATGAGCCCGTAAAAATCTATCTCTTTTCCTAATAAATTCTAATTTCATTTCACCTCTTTCTATCATCGTAAATAAAGTGTTTTACGTCAAAAACTCGTCAATTAAGCTATTTTCTATACAAATTGCAAATAATTAAAAGGTAGTTTTACCCTGTTGGCTTTGCAGATATTTCCTGTTAACCACAATTTAATGAATGCATACTGTATTTATCTTGCTAATTCTTCATATGTTGGGGATAAAGTGTTTTGAGTTATAAGTTGCAAATACCTCAAAAGGTGGTTTTGCACCCTTTTTTCCATTGCAAACAGTTCTTGATAACCAAAAGTGAATGAATACTGTATTTATCTCGTAGATTCTTCCTTTACCCTAAATAGAGTGTTTTACCATATTAATTGTAAATCAGTAATAAGCATTGCAACTTTTGTGGTTGCCCACAATATAAGGAATACATACAGTACTGTATTTGTCTTGCTTATTCTTCCTTTATTGTGAATAAATTGTTTTCCTTTAAAACCAGTAAAGAATTAATGGTTTTGTATGCTATTATGGTAGCATAAATATTTCTGGTTAGCTGTGAATAACCAATATATTTTTATCCAGTAGAATGACATTGGAAACTCGTTATATGTGTGCTCATGCTTTCAGTTTCCCATTATAAATAGTGAGTCATTTCTGTTTCTAAAATTGCAATGTCCTGTATTCTACTCTGCCTGTGTGACAGAGGTAATCATCGAGTTGAGGCCAAAGTCTTGGCATACGTCCGTGGTGCCAGGAACCGAAATCGTGCTCACCACCTCCGGGATTCGAGGCAGCATTTCATAAAATTTAATTTGAGAAATTTAATTCAATTCTTTTAATGTCATTGCATTTCCAAAATTAAAAGAAAGTTGAATTCTGAGTTTCATTTAACCGACTAATGGTAATAGAGATGGGGTGTTCAAGTACAAATATCTGTCCTGTCTGTTTGTGAGCTCTTAACCGAGCTCGGTACTTTGAGTCCCCTTAATAAAACAGAATCTTAACAACACTCCACCATCCTAAACCCCAACTAGATTGGCGCCCGAACAGGGACCCGAACAGACAGACTGATTTTATACATTTATTTTTATTTTGCTTTTTAACATTGCACACGAAACCCGATTACCATTGGCTCAATTATATAAATGAATGAATTATAGGCTGCACACGAAAATTTTCGCGCTATAGACGTTGCGGATAAGAAATTTTTTTATTTTCAGTATTAATTATGGTAACTAATATTTTCTTGTTTCCCATGTGGTAAACAATATTTCAGGAAATCTACATGAGATTATGTGGTAACAGACTTAAGAAATTTTGCATGACGAGAAGACGTGTTATTTAAAATTTCATTTATTTGCGTGATAAGATTGAGTTTTAAAGCATTCGTGTTTTATATATCCGTTAAAGGGTGATATTTGTTAGGAATTGGGAGAAAGCATATTAAGTATTTTTGCTTATAATTGTGTTTTATATTCAAGCATTGACTGCTCATAGATTGGAAGAAAAATTTTGGTGTCATTTATTGAGCCTAGGCTAAGCCTTTCATGTGTCTGAGTTGTCACTTGAAAATAAATTTTCTCATTACTAGTAGAAATGTGTAATCTGGCTGCCTAGTAAGCTGTTAGCTTATCGTTCGTGTATTTTGCATAGGATCTGTGCCCTTTTGGTAATACTCCAGAATTTTACTTACGACATTTTATTTGTGGGTACTTCCATATACGCGCTCATACGCAGGCACGACCGCTATACTGTACTTGTTCGTATTACTTACGACATTTTATTTGTGGGTACTGCCATATATGCGCTCATGCGCCGGCACGACCGCTATACTGTACTTGTTTGTACTCTCAGGCACTGGGTGCTAGTCGGAAAAATTTGTTGTTGCTCACTCCTTTCATTTGTACCATAACCGCAGGTACTGCCACATATTGCTGTTAAGCAGGCACGACTGCCATTCTGTATTACCAGTGTTTCATGCACTGTTTTGCAACATTTTGTTGCTGTTGCACTTGATTGTGTTGCTCATTCCTTTCATTTGCACAATAACCGCAGGTACTGCCACATATTGCTGTTAAGCAGGCACGACTGCCATTCTGTATTACCAGTGTTTCATGCACTGTTTTGCAACATTTTGTTGCTGTTGCACTTGATTGTGTTGCTCATTCCTTTCATTTGCACAATAACTGCAGGTACTGCCCCATATTGCTGTTAAGCAGGCACGACTGCCATTCTGTATTACCAGTGTTTCATGCACTGTTTTGCAACATTTTGTTGCTGTTGCACTTGATTGTGTTGCTCATTCCTTTCATTTGCACGATTACCCCAGGTACTGCCACATATTGCTGTTAAGCAGGCACGACTGCCATTCTTTATTGCCAGTGTTTCATGCACTGTTTTGCAACATTTTGCTGCTGTTGCACTTGATTGTATTTTGAGTCACTTTTATGGTGAGGTTTTGAGATCACTCTCATGTTTAAGTTTGAACTGTGGTGTTGAATTTATTTTCTTTCTCTCCTTGGTGTTGTGTGGTTCTTTCATTTTTTTCTACTACTGTATTGTAGAGATTTGTTTTTTGTGTGGTTGTTTGGGCACTTCGTTATTGACTGTTTAGGAAACAAACATGGAAACCATCAAAACATTCGGTGAGGAGCGTTACCTAGACATACTGATTGCTAGGGGTGAGAGATACGGTTTTTCCCCAAGACAGAAGCTCTTCGAATGGGCTCATGAGAAGATGGTTGAACGCCGATATATGCTGGAGAAGAGAGCAAGTGATGAGGCACAAGCACAACGTGAGGAGCCACAAGCACAACGTAAA
>JAXCGZ010024149.1:0-14003 GCA_037179515.1 Halocaridina rubra | reverse complement strand
CCTGATAAAGGCTGTTTTATTTTATAATTTTTTGGCCCATCCTGGTGTCCCAAAATCTTTATTTTTTTTTATTTTATTTTATTATTTATTTCTTTTTAATCCGTGACAGGTGAACCGCGATATAGCAAGGGATTACTGTATATATATACTGGTATACCTCACCTAATGTCGTTACTTGGTTCCAGGAGAGACGACTTAAGTCGAAAAACGACGCAAATCAAATTAGCTTGTCTTTAGGCTAGCCTAGATACAGTGTTCCCCCCTGTATCGCTTTTCTTGGTTCGCGTTCTCACTGTATCGCGTTTTTTTTTTTTTTTTATAAATTATTATTTTATTTTATGGGTATACGCAAAAATATTAAAATATTGAAAAAATAAAAATTTTCAGTATTTTCATTTTTTTATTGAAAAAAAAAATTTCATTATTTAATTGATAAAATAATTTATTTCCCAGCCTACGAATAATAAAACAGTAAAAAATAGTAAAAAACATAAATTTAGATATACGTACGTACAGTATACCTCACAGAATTGCATCATGCGAAATAGTGTCCGATAGTGTACAATGTATTGGGGTCACAGCTACGTGAGCTAGCATATATATTTATATTTCCAGTAGTTTCATATTATTGATAAAAAAACATATTTCTTAGCCTAAGAATAATAAAACAGTAAAAAATAGTAAACAGTATTGCACCATGTAAAATACGATACCGGTATCAGTGTTTCGGAAAACGCAAAGGCTCTCACCTACGTGACCTAGTGAATATTAAAATTTTCATTACTTTATTGATAAAACAAGTATTTCCTAGCCTAAGAATAATAAAACAGTAAAATATAGTAAAAAACATAAATACAGTACTAACAGTATTGCACCATGAAAAATACAATACCTGTATCACGTTTCTGAAAACGCAAAGGCTCTCACCAACGTGACCTATTGAATATTAAAATTTTCATTATTTTATTGATAAAACAAGTATTTCCTAGCCTAAGAATAATAAAACAGTAAAAAATAATAAAAAACATAAAGTACTAACAGTATTGCACCATATAAAATACGATACCGCTATCAACGTTTCGGTAAACGAAAAGGCTCTCACCTATTTGACCTATTTGAGATAGTTCATGGAATGCTATTGGCTGAAAGGTCGGGAGACGATGAATCACAGAATTGTGTTTCAATATTTTCTGTATCATGGGGTCTGATTGGCTTTTTCATTGCAGTTTGCTTTTCCCTCCAAATTCCAATGTGCCGCCTCACTCGCTCAGTCTAACTCACGTGTGCGCCGTTCCCGTTGTGCTTATTAATACGTTTTGCTTGTGATTGTGTTTTCACGCGTAAATTAACCTTTGCAATGCCTCCCAAACGTCCTTCACCTTCTAAGGCTTCTGGTAGTCAGCCTAAGCTGCAAAGGAAAATGTTAACCATTGTAGATAAAGTGAAACTCTTAGATATGTTGAAAGAAGGAAAAAGGTTTGTGGATGTCGGCCGCTATTTTGACCTCAATGAATCTACTGTGCGCTACATCAAAAAGGACGAGGCAAAGATCAGGAAAACAGTGAGCATTTCTTTTGATAAATCAGCGAAGAGGGTCGTAACATCCTTCAATAAGTCAATAGTGCGGATGGAATCTGCTTTGGCCCTGTGGATTGCTGATTGCAGAAAAAAAAACATCAGCTTACACACCAATATCATACAAACAAAAGCGAAGAAGCTGTACGAGACATTCGCTGCAAATGAACCCGATGACGACATTGGCGACCGTGGAGAGGAGGAGAGAGAAGAAGATATCGACGACTCACAACCAGGACCGTCCAGCAATTCTCCATCGAGGATACAACCGTTCGTTGCTAGCAATGGATGGTTCTTCAAATTTCAAAAACGCTATGGCCTAAAAAGTATTTCAGTGCATGGCGAAGCTGCCTCTGCAGATACAGCTGCCGCAGAAAATTACGTCAAGACTTCAAGAAAATTATCGCCGAAGGGGAATATGTTCCTGAGCAAGTCTTCAACATGGATGAGACTGGCTTATTTTGGAAGAGAATGGGATTTAAAGCGCATAAAGATCGCGTTACCCTCATCATGTGCGGGAATGCTGCGGGCTTCATGTTAAAGCCCGGGCTTATCTACAAGTCAAAGAACCCTAGGGCTTTGAAGAACAAGAATAAGAATCTGCTGCCAGTGTATTGGATGCATAACCCTAAGGCATGGATTACGAAAAGCCTCTCATCGGACTGGTTTCACCAATGCTTTATCCATCAGGTAAAACTTTATCCTGCAGAAAAAGGCCTTGAATTTAAAGTCCTTCTTTTGATGGATAATGCTGGTGACCACGCAATCAATCTCCAATATGACAGTGTTCAAGTTGAGTTCCTGCCACCGAATACGACGTCACTGATTCAGCCTATGGATCAAGGCGTTATTCGTGCGTTCAAGGCCCTCTACACACGAAATGCCCTGGCGAACCCAGTTGAATCCATGGATTCGGACAAAGAATTCTCATTGAAGAGTTACTGGCATAATTACATGATTGCCACATGCCTAAAAATTATTCAGAAAGCAATCAAAGAGATGAAGTCGGCCAAAATCAATGCTAGCTGGAAGAAATTGTGGCCCGAAGTCATCCACGACTACAAGGGATTTGCTCCTGACGAAGTGCAGAAGTCGGCAGTTGCGAAAGCTGTGAAGTTGGCTGCATTGCTAGGAGGAGAAGGCTTTAAAGATATGACTCACGAAGATGTGAATGAACTGATTGACTGCCACTCGCAGCCTTTGACTAATGAAGACTTGGATGAAATGACGAAATCAGCGAGCGAAGAAGAGGAAGAACTTGAGGAATCGCACGAAGAAATTGATGAACCTGGCCTTACACTCGAACGTTTGGCAACCATGTATGAACATTTTAAAGCGCTCCAACAACTCTCGCAGGAATATGACGATAATATGGTTCGTTCGGTGACCTTCTGTAATTTTCTCGATGGTGCCATGATTCCTTACCATACCATCTTCCAACAAATGAAGAAACAGCGACAGCAACTCTCCCATTACCATGTTCTTCTCCCCCAAAAAGCAGCCGTAAAGCTTTTATTGGCTACGAAATATTTCCTCCGCGGTCGAGAATGATGATCATCACCTCATGCACGGTAAGTTTACCTATCACGTACATATGTATGTCACGTCATCATCACCTCATTCTCCGTAATTTTATCTATCACTTTCATAAAAATTTACGTTGCTTGCTGCTATTTATAATGTAAAGGGTGCTTTTTTAAAAGTGCAGGGAGGGTTTATACAGTACGTAAACGTAAAAATAATTGTAAAATACCTATGTATGTCACGTCATCATCACCTCATTCACCGTAATTTCATCTATCACTTTCATAAAAATTTTTGTTGCTTGCTGTTATTTATAATGTAAAGGATGTTTTTTTAACAGTGCAGGGAGGGTTTCTACTGTATGTAAACGTAAAAATAATTGTAAAATTCCTATGTATGTCACGTCATCATCACATTCACGGTAAGTTTTCCTATCACTTTCATAAAAATTTACGTTGCTTGGTGTTATTTATAATGTAAAGAGTGTTTTTTTAACAGTGCAGGGAGGATTTATACAGTACGTAAACGTAAAAATAATTGTAAAATTCCTATGTATGTCACGTCATCATCACATTCACGGCAAGTTTTCCTATCACTTTCATAAAAATTTACGTTGCTTGCTGTTCTTTATAATGTAAAGGGTGTTTTTTTAACAGTGCAGGGAGTTTTTATACAGTACGTAAACGTAAAAATAAATGTAAATGAGTATGTCATGTAATTACCACTTCATTCACTGTAATTTTATCTATCACTTTCATATAAATTTGCATTGCATGCTGTTATTTATGTAGTAAAGGGTGGTATGTTAACAGTACAGGGAGGGTTTATACAGTGTAAACGTAAAAATAAATAAAAATATCTGTGTACATATAGGCTGATCCTACTCCGCGGTTTTCCTGGTTCGCGCCGGGTCCCGGAACCGAACTACCGCAATAAGGGGGGGAACACTGTATACAGATGTACTGTAGTAGTAGTATAGTTGGGTGGGATATGCCTTTTGCAACGGCTCCCAGGTCTTGGTTTTGCTTTGCTTAATTGTTTGTGCGGTTTTTATTATTTGATTTCTTTTTCTACAAATTCTTTTTATAAATTTTTTTCTTTCTTTGAC
The DNA here is from genome assembly GCA_037179515.1 of Halocaridina rubra. Lineage (NCBI taxonomy): Eukaryota > Metazoa > Arthropoda > Malacostraca > Decapoda > Atyidae > Halocaridina > Halocaridina rubra. Next base: position 9,796 of record JAXCGZ010024149.1, on the reverse strand, counting down.
GTCTTTTTCACTACAGTACCTAAATAACAAAATATTAGCAATTATTTAAATTTTCTTTTCTATATATGGTTGTGGTAAAAAACTATATTCTGTTCTTATTTGTGCATATGCTTCACAAAATAGTAGAAAATGTTCTAGGCTCTCTTCATATTGTTCACTTGTTGGGCTGGTAGTATCTTTATTTTTTAAATTTATGTACAGCAAACAAATTAATAAACTATTATGCCATTGCAACAGGCTTAGCATGGCGGCCAGTGTTGCCAGATAAAGCGGAGGTTTTTATTTTCAAATGTATGGTACATTTTAAGATATATAATTATTACAAGATGGTAGTACTGTAATATAAATAAAAATGTACTTCATCTTTAAGATACTTGAAATAACTTACCAGCTTACATGTATGTTTTTTATATTTATCATTTCTTTCATTTATGTATTCTGGCAACACTGATGGTGGCAAGAGGATGTATACGTTTTGTCACACTTCCGTATCAGCTGATGCACCTGCACACTCTATTTCCCTGACAATATTATCTTAAAAATATGTTTGCTGTTTGTTCTTTATGCTTTTTGTCAATTTTCTTCATAATATCCGATCGCATCAAGCGGTAGAAGAGGAGTAGGATGCGGGAGAACGAACCTCTATCGGCAACGTTTTGCTACTTCCATATCGGCTGATGCACCCTCACACGCTATTTCCCTCACAATATATTAAAAATATGTTTGCTGTTTGTTCTTAATACTTTTATTCAATTTTCTTCATAATATCCGATTGCATTAAGCGGTAGAAGAGGAGTAGGATGCGGGAGAACGAACCTCTATCGGCAAACGTTTTGCAACTTCCTTATCAGCTTCCTTATCAGCTGATTCTTATTCTTATTCGTATTCTTATTCGTTCGATTATTATTATTATTATTATTATTAGTATCATTATTATTATTATTATTATTATTATTATGACGAGTGACGACTCCTAACGGTAGATGTTGGAACTACTGTGCGTATTCTTATAAGGTATTTATATGCTTTTATTCTTATTTATTGTACAATAACATGATTTTATGTGCTTTTGTTTTTATGTATTGCATTGGGATCCATATCCTCGAACGAAGAAAGTCCTTTTCGATAAATGCAAGTTTCTGCATTCTTATTGTTATTCGTATTCTTATTCGTATTCGTATTCTTATTTTTATTATCAGTATTATTATTATTATTATTGTTATTATTATTATTATTATTATTATTATTATTATAATTACTATTATTATTATGACGGGTGACGACGCCTAACGGTAGATATTGGAACTACTGTATGTATTTTAATAAGATTTAATATGCTTTTATTCTTATTTATTGTACAATAACATGATTTTATATGCTTTTGTTTTTATTTATTGCACAGTAACATGATTTCATGTGTTTTTAATGGTTTTCTAGTGATATTATGATTCCAATATTTATAGCGGACTTTTTATTTTTATTTATTTTTTATTTTATTTTTTATTTTTCCATATTTGTTTTTGAAAACCGACGTATAATCGAGAACGACTTAAACCGAAGCGACCTAAACCGAGGTATACCTGTATATATATATATATATATATATATATATATATATATATATATATATATATATATATATATATATATATATATATATATATATATATATATATATACAGTGTTACCCCGGTTATTCGCGTTTCTTGGTTCGCTTTCTCACTGTATCCCGTTTTTTTTTTTTATAAATTATTATTTTATTTCATGGGTATATGCAAAAATATTAAAATATTAAAAAAAAAATTCTCAGTATTTTCATTTTTTTTTTTATTGAAAAAAACATATTTCATTATCTAATTGATAAAAAAAAATTATTTCCCAGCCTACGAATAATAAAACAGTAAAAAATAGTAAAAAACATAAATGTAGATAGATAGATAGATAGATACATACGTATATTGACCACCTCTCATGAAAAGTACAGTATAATCTTTACAAAAGGAATATTTCGTCCAAAATACAATGAATAAATACAATAGATTTTGTACAATCATCAAATAAGTAGATGAATTTTAAATTAATATGCATTGTACTAATAACTGAATGATATACGTACATACAGTATAACTCACAGTATTGCATCATACGAAATAGTGTTCGATAGCATACAATGTATTGGGGTCGCAGCTACGTGAGCTAGCATATATATTTATATTTCCAGTAGTTCCATGATTTTATTGATAAAAAAAACGTATTTATTAGCCTAAGAATAATAAAACAGTAAAAAATAGTAAAAAACATAAATACTAACAGTATTGCAACATGTGAAATACGATACCGCTATCAGTGTTTTGGACAAAGACTCGTTTACTCTAACTCACGTGTGCGCCGTTCACGTTGTGCTTATTAAACGTTTTGCTTGTGTTCGATAGCGTACAATGTATTAGGGTCGAAGCTACGTGAGCTAGCATATATATTTATAATTCCAGTAGATTCATGATTTTATTGGTAAAAAAAACGTATTTCTTAGCTTAAGAATAATATAACAGTAAAAAATAGTAAAAAAACATAAATACTAACAGTATTGCAACATGTAAAATACGATACCGCTATCAGCGTTTCGGACAAAGGCTTCCACCATCTTCCATTGTCTCGCCTCACTCGTGTGCCCCATTCACGTTGTGCTTATTATTATTAATATGTTTTGCTTATGATTTTTTTACTCGCATATTTTAACCTTTGCAATGCCTCCCAAGCAGCCTGCTGGCTAGTACAGTGGTAACGCGCTGGCTTCGCATTCACGAGGTCGAAAGATCGGTCCCCGTCCAAGACCGAGAGTTTAAGCTGTTTACTGGCAGGAACTGCTGTGTTTGGACACCACAGTGGGGGGTTGGGGCTTGTCCCGGCTGACGAATACCCATTGTATTGTAATGGAAATAAAGTTTATTATTATTATTATTATTATTATTATTATTATTATTATCTAAGGCTTCTTGTAGTGAGCCTAAGCTGCAAAGGAAAATGTTAACCATTGTAGATAATGTGAAACGCTTAGATATGTTGAAAGAAGGAAAAAGTTTGTGGATGTCGGCCGCTATTTTACGTAAATGTAAAAATTATTGTAAAATATGGAACCTATGTATGTCAAGTCATCATCACCTCATTCACGGTAAGTTTTCCTATCACTTTCATAAAAAACTTACGTTGCTTGCTGTTATTTATAATGTAAAGGGTGTTTTTTTAACAGTAGAGGGAGGGTTTATACAGTGTAAACGTAAAAATACATTAAAATATCTATGTACATATATTCTGATCCTACTCTGCGGATTTCCGGGTTCGCGCCGGGGCCCGGAACCGAACTACCGCGATAAGGGAGGTAACACTGTATATATATATATATATATATATATATATATATATATATATATATATATATATATATATATATATATATATATATATATATATATATATATATATATAATCAAGCAAGCACATTACATATGTGAAAACATAAATCATTTTTTACCCCAACCGGGACTCGAACCTAGGACTTATAATTACTAAGTCAAGGCGCTACCAACTACACACCACAGAAGGTATAAAAGGAATCCAACCTTATAGCTTATATCTGCTATACTTAGGGATGAATGCAATCTATCTGAATGCCACTATGTTCATATTACAGATTCCCCAACCTCACTCATGGCTTCATTTTAGCATTTAATTCAATTCCCAATATCATTCGGGTCATACAATAACCAAGCAAGCACATTACATATGTGAAAACATAAATAATTTTTTTTTACCCCGACCGGGACTCGAACCTAGGACTTATAATTACTAAGTCAAGGCGCTACCAACTACACACCACAGAAGGTATAAAAGAAATTCAACCTTAATGATTTATTATTGTAAATGAGTATGTATATCACGTCATCATCACATTCACGGTAAGTTTTCCTATCATTTTCATATAAATTTACGCTTGCATGCTGTTATCTATAAAGTAAAGGGTGGTATGTTAACAGTACAGGGACAGTTTATACAGTGTAAACTTAAAAATATATTAAAATATCTATGTACATATAGGCTGATCCTACTTCGCGGACTTCCTGGTTCGCGCCGGGTCCCGGAACCGAACTACCGCGATAAGTGAGGCAACACTGTATATATATATATATATATATATATATATATATATATATATATATATATATATATATATATATATATATATATATATATATATATATATATATATATATATATATATATATATATATGCAAAATAAACTGTATTATCACAGCACAATATGAAGCAAAAAAAAGGCCCATAAATAAAACACAAAAAGAAGCGAAGATGTACTATATATTACGACTGGACTCCAGTCCTCCTGAAGAGGACTGGAGTCCAGTCGTAATATATAGTACATTTTCGCTTCTTTTTGTGTTTTATTTATGGGCCTTTTTTTGCTTCATATATATATATATATATATATATATATATATATATATATATATATATATATATATATATATATATATATATATATATATATATATATATATATATATATATATATATATATATATATATATATATATATATATATATATATCTATCTAGTTCTCAGAATAACGCCTAGATAGGTTCTCAGAAGCGTCGGGTAAATGTAAAATCGCGTGAAAAATGAGTCATTTTCCATAGGAAACAATGATAAAGGGCATAGATATATTCCAAACCTTACATAGACACTCCATGCCAAAGACATAAGATAAGTAAAAAACATATTTTATAACTACATAGCAAAGCAGAGAGCCCTGTATCTATTTTTTAGAGTATACAAAAGATATTCATATTCACTTTACAGCTAGAAATTAACATACATTACTGTACTGTACTCTATTATGCAGTGGGCAACAGCCATACAGTACAATGGAACATGCATGGTGGCTGTGAGCAAGTAACTTATGTGGTAGAAGAGGAGGAGGTTATAAATAATCAAAGCAAGACTAAAAAACGAAAAAAAAAAATTAATTATGCAATGCCTAAATCTACCCTATGACAGATTAAAAAAACTTAATCTACATTCTCTAGAGAGGCGCAGAGTTAGTAGGGATATGATTGAGATGTATAAATGGTTTAAAGGGATTAACATGGGTGATATTAATAAAGCTTTAATAATTCATGATCAAACCAGAACTCGTAATGGGTAATGGATTTAAGCTTGATAAATTTAGGTTTCGAAGGGAAATTAGTGAAAATTTGTTTGTTAATACCGTAGAGTAGCTGATGCATGGAACAGGATTCCTAGTAGGATAATAAATGCCAATACCTTAGGCACCTTCAAATGTAGATTAGATAGACATATTACAGAGGTAGGGTGGGTGGTTTAAAGGGATTAACAAGGATGATATTGAAAAAGTTTTAAGAATTCATGATCAAACCAGAACTCGTAATGGGTAATGGATTTAAGCTTGATAAATTTAGGTTCAGAAGGGAAATTGGTGAAAATTGGTTTGGTAATACCGTAGAGTAGCTGAAGCATGGAAAAGGATTCCTAGTTGGATAATAAATGCCAATACCTTAGTCACCTTCAAATGTAGATTAGATAGACTTATGACAGAGTTTGGGTGGGTGTATATATAATGTTTAATGATGATGATCTTTTCTTATCGTAATCCTCTTTGTACTCGTGGAAGAAGCGTCCACGGGCACTTAATTACTATATATATATATATATATATATATATATATATATATATTATATATATATATATATATATATATATATATATATATATATATATATATATATATATATATATATATATATATATATATATATATATATATATATAAAAATTGGGGGGGAATTATTCGCGAAATACGAATTTTTTTACTATTACTTTTTGGAGGGGTTATTGCAATTTCGTGTATAAATAAATCGCGCATAAAAGGAACAAACTATATATATATATATATATATATATATATATATATATATATATATATATATATATATATATATTATATATATATATATAGTGGTCCTTCGATTATCGCGATGGTTCGGTTCCGGGACCCATCGCGAAGTAGGATCAGCCTAAATGTACATAGATATTTTAATTTATTTTTACGTTTACACTATAAACCCTCCCTGTACTGTTAACAAACCACCCTTTACTTCATAAATAACAGCATGCAACGTAAATTTATATGAAAGTGATAGATAAAATTACGATGAATGAAGTGGTAATTACATGACATACTCATGTACATAGGTATTTTACAATTATATTTACGTTTACATACTGTATAAACCCTCCCTGCACTGTTAAAAAAACACCCTTTACTTTATAAATAACAGCAAGCAACGTAAATTTTTATGAAAGTGATATGAAAATTTACCGTGAATGAGGTGATGATGACGTGACATACTCATATACATAGGTATTTTACAATTATTTTTACGTTTACGTACTGTATAAACCCTCCCTGCACCGCTAAAAAGCACCCTTTACTTTATAAATAACAGCATGCAATGTAAATTTATATGAAAGTGATAGGAAAACTTACCGTGAATGAAGTGATGATGACGTGACATACTCATGTACATAGGTATTTTACAATTATTTTTACGTTTATGTACTGTATAAACCCTCCCTGCACAGTTAAAAATCACCCTTTACTTTATAAATAACAGCAAGCAACAAAAACTTTTATGAAAGTGATAGGAAAACTTACCGTGAATGAGGTGATGATGACGTGACATACTTTTATACATAGGTATTTTACAATTATTTTTGCGTTTACGTACTGTATAAACCCTCCCTGCACTGTTAAAAAAACACCCTTTACTTTATAAATAACAGTATGTAACGTAAATTTATATGAAAGTGTTAGGAAAACTTACCGAGAATGAGGTGATGATGACGTGACATACACTGTACATATGTATTTTACAATTATTTTTACGTTTACGTACTGTATAAACCCTCCCTGCACTGTTAAAAAAACACCCTTTCCTTTATAAATAACAGCATGCACCGTAAATTTATATGAAAGTGATAGATAAAATTACGGTGAATGAAGTGGTAATTACATGACATACTCATGTACATAGGCATTTTACAATTATTTTTACGTTTACGTACTGTATAAACCCTCCTTGCACTGTTAAAAATACACCCTTTTCATTTTTTATCAATTAAATAATGAAATTTTTTTTTTTTTTCAATAAAAAAAATGAAAATACTGAAATTTTTTTTTTTCAATATTTTTAAATTTTTGCATATACCCAAAAAATAAAATAATAATTTGCCAAAAAAAAACCGTGGTACAGTGAAAACGCGAACCAAGAAACGCGATCCAGCGGGGGATCACTGTATATATATATATATATATATATATATATATATATATATATATATATATATATATATATATATATATATATATATATATATATATATATATATATTCAGTGATCCTTCGCTGGATCGCGTTTCTTGGCTCGCGTTTTCACTGTACCACGATTTTTTTTGGCAATTTTTTTTTTGGGGGGGTATATGCAAAAATAATAAAATATTAAAAAAAAAAATTTCAGTATTTACATTTTTTTATTGAGAAAAACATATTTCATTATCTAATTGATAAAAAAAAATTTATTTCCCAGCCTACGAATAATAAAACAGTAAAAAATAGTAAAAAACATAAATTTAGATATACGTATGTACAGTATAACTCACAGTATTGCATCATGCGAAATAGTGTCCGATAGCGTACAATGTATTGGGGTCGCAGCTACGTGAGCTAGCATATATATTTATATTTCCAGTAGTTTCATGATTTCATTGATAAAAAAACGTATTTCTTAGCCTAAGAGTAATAAAACAGTAAAAAATAGTAAAAAACATAAATACTAACAGTTTTACAACATGTAAATTACGATACCGGTATCAGCGTTTCGGAAAAAGGCTCGCACCTACGTGAGATAGTGTCCAATAGCATACAATGTATTGGGGTCGCACCTACGTGAGCTAGCATATATATTAAAATTTCCAGTAGTTTCATGATTTTATTGATAAAAAACTTATTTCTTAGCCTAAGAATACTAAAACATTAAAATATAGTAAAAAACATAAATACAAGCAGCGTTTCAGACAAAGGCTTCCACCATCTTCCATTGTCTCGCCTCACTCGTTCAATCTATCTCACGTGTGCACCGTTCTTGTCGTGCTTATTAATACGTTTTGCTTGTGATTTTTTTACTCGCATATTTTAACCATTGCAATGCTTCCCAAGCATCCTTCATCTTCTAAGGCTTCTTGTAGTAAGCCTAAGCGGCAAAGGTGAATGTTAACCATAACAGATAAGGTAAGTTTACATATCACGTACATATAAATTTACGTTGCGTGCTGTTATTTATAAAGTAAAGGGTGGTTTTTTAACAGTTCAGGGAGGGTTTATACAGTAAACGTGAAAATAATTGTAAAATACCTATGTACATGAGTATGTCATATAAATTTATGCTTGCCTGCTGTTATTTTTGAAGTAAAGAGTGGTTTGTTAACAGTACAGGGAGGGTTTATACAGTTTATACGGTATAAACGTAAAAATTAATTAAATTTCTATGTACATATAGGCTGATCCTACTCCGTGATTTTCCTGTCTCGCACCGGGTCCCGGAACCGAACCTTCGCGATAATTGAAGGAACACTGTATACATACAGTAATACCTCGCTATATCGCAGTTCACCTATCAGAAATTCAGTGCCTAGCGGGTTTTTTGGCATTTTTCTGTTTCCGGGTATATGCGAAAAGTAAAAATATTTAAATTTTCAGTATTTTCATTATTTTATTGAAAACGAAAATTTTCATTATTTTATTGATACAAAAATGTATTTCCAAGCCTAAGAATAATAAAACAGTAAGAAATAGTAAAAAAAACCATAAATTTGAACATGTAACTCTGCACCATAGTAAGTACAATACCGGTATCAGCATTTCGGAAAACCCAAAGGGTCACACCTACATGAGCTAGCATATATTAGCATATATTACTATACTTTACTCTATTATGCAGTGGGCAACAGTTATACAGTACACTGGGACATGCATGGTGGCAGTGAGCAAGTAACTTATGTGGTAGAAGAGGAGGAGGATGCAGGAGAACGAGCCTCTATCTGCAAATGTATATAAAGATAAAATAAGAATTATAAATAACCAAAGCAAGACTAAAAAACGAAAAAAAAAATAATTATGCAATGCCTAAATTTACCATATGACAGATTAAAAAAAACTTAATCTACATTCTCTAGAGAGGGACAGAGTTAGGGGGGATATGATTGAGGTGTATAAATGGTTTAAAGGGATCAACAAGGGTGATATTAATAAAGTTTTAAAAATTCATGATCAAACCAGAACTCGTAATGGGTAATGGATTTAATCTTGATTAATTTAGGTTCAGAAGGGAAATTGGTGAAAATTGGCATGGTAATACCGTAGAGTATTCCTAGTAGGATAATAAATGCCAATACCTTAGACACCTTAAAATGTAGATTAGATAGACATATGACAGAGGTAGGGTGGGTATGAATAGATTAGTGTTTATTAGAAAAATCATAAAAAGAAAAATAGAATAAATAAGTAGAGTAGAATAGAATAGGTTAGACATGCTGAAAATATCATTCAAAAATGGAACTGCCTCGTGTGTGCCAGTAAGCATGTTGCAGTGTCCCCTATTCTTATGTTCTTAATATTTTCAGAACACATGTTTTGCATCCTCCT
>JAXCGZ010024148.1:0-14022 GCA_037179515.1 Halocaridina rubra | reverse complement strand
TAGCTGATAATTGGAATTCGCTAATCGAGGAGGTAGTTAATGGTATCTCAATCCATAGTTTTAAGGACAGGTACGATAAGTATGACTAAGTCTAAAATGGAACCGATGAGGAGACGGGAAGATACGAGCTTTGGGCTCTTTCCCGTAAACACAATTAGGTAATCACAATTAGGTAATCACACACACACACACATTAGCTGGTAAGGGCAGTAGAATTAAAAGATAGGATTCACAACAGTAAGGCAGATATAGTAGCAATTACAGAGACTAAGTTGAGTGAGGACATAAACAGTGTCACAGTTTTTCCTAAGGGCTTCAGAATACTAAGGGTTGAAAGATCTGAGAGGACTGGTGGAGGGATAGCACTGCTCATTAAGTGAAAGGATTCAAGTTGAAGAAATAAAACTTGGCTATAGAAAGTGAGTTCAAGGAATTTCTTGTTGCTCGCATAAATACTGGGTCAGAGAGCATTATAATAACTGTTGTATAAAACCCACCAAGGAACCAAAATAGGCTTGAAGTTCATGAGGAAAGTCATATAGGTACTATTGAAGTCATAAACTCAGTTGTTAACATGGGCACGGGAAAAAAAATGTAGGATTTTGATTATGGGAGACTTTAATCATAAAGAGATAGATTGGATAAATCTTGATCCACACAGTGGTGAGGACTCATTCGGGGCAAGATTCCTAGATTGCGTACAAGGGAATTTCCTACACCAACATGTAATGGAACCAACAAGGGCCAGGGGTGGGGATGAGCCATCACTACTTGATCTAGTGTTCACAGATAACGTGTTGGATATTGAAAAAATTGAGTATGAACCACCAATTGGAAAGAGTGACCACTGTGTGTTGTTGATGGAGTATATCATTGAAGATATTCTTCCTGAGAGTAGAGGCACTGAGGACATGAGGAGGAACTATCGGAAAGGAGATTACATCAAAATGAATGAGCTTTTTGCAGTTATTGCCTGGAGAACCTTATTTTACAACAAATCTGTACAAGAAATGTATGACATCTTTTGTGAGAAATATGGGAAGATAGTAGATTGCTGCATACCTGTCACCAAAGTAGGTGTAATTCATGCCAGAGAGAAATGGTTCGATAATGGGTGTAAAAGAGCTAAGGAGTTTAGAGACAAATGCTGGAAAAAGTATAGGAGGAGAAAAAACATAAATGCCTGGCAAACCTACAAAAGAGCAAGAAATGACTACCTAAGTAAAAGGAGAGAGGCAGAGAGAGACTATGAGAGGGACATCACCAGGAAGGCTAAAGAAAATCCCAAGCTTTTCCACAGCTTTATCAGAGGAAAACTGAAGGTAAAAGAACAGGTGTTAAGGCTAAAGAGAGCGGATGGAAGCATCACTGAGACGGATGAAGAGATCTGCAAAGAATTGAACAAGGAGTTTCAGTCAGTATTTACAGTAGAAAATACCCCACCCCCTCAGATTGCAGTGATAGAAGCTCAAGGGCCGGTATTAGAGAACATCAACCTTACAGCCACAGAGGTATGCAAAGCGCTGATGGATTTAGATGTTCATAAAGCTACAGGTCCCAATGACATATCCCCTCATGTGCTTAAAAAATGCACAAACACAATATCAGTGGCACTAAGTATCATATTTAAGGAGTCACTGGAGTCGGGGGAGATTCCAAGATGCTGGAAACAAGCAAATGTGATACCTATCTTCAAAAAGGGAAGGAGGGATACGGCTCTGAACTATAGACCAGTTTCCTTGACCAGCATAGTTTGCAAAGTTATGGAGAAACTACTAAGGAAACATATCTCTCTTCACTTGGAATCCTTCAACTTTTTGTCAGTGAGGCAACATGGCTTCAGAGAAGGTAGATCAACAGTAACAAACTTATTAGAATTTTATGATGAGGTAAGCCAAATCTTACAGGAAAGAGAGGGCTGGGCAGATTGCATATTCCTAGACTTCCAGAAAGCGTTTGACACTGTTCCACATGGGAGACTTATTAGGAGTCAAAGTCAAAGTCAAAGTCAAAAACTTTATTCCATCAAAAAGGTGGAAATGTTTTGGAATGGATAAAAAGGAACAGACTGAAAAATTACGGTACACACAAGGTTAGCCTAACTGTACTGAAGAAGTGTAGCTCAGAAAAGAATATTTCTTTCAGTGCAACCGACATTTATTGCACATTTTGCTGTATATTTTTGTTTCGCATCTGCCCAACTTTAAATATATACCTTCCCTTATATATATATATATATATATATATATATATATATATATATATATATATATATATATATATATATATATATATATATATATATATATATATATATATATATATATATATATATATATATATATATATATATATATATATATATATATATCATATCTTTCGTGAAAAAATATATATGAATTTAGTATTTATAGTAAACTTACTTAGCGATTTTCAGTTATCAACTGTCCTTATACTTGAAAGAGCACTCTCTTACATCCTGCGAAGTTCTCTTGAAAAGCTTCAAAAGTGGTACTACAGACCCACATCTCACTTTTCTCAAAAGTATTAGAGGAATTTAAAATATGTTAGCATGTTCTCCATTGAAACTGAGGCTTCAAAGTACGATTTATCATGTTTATAACGGCCCATGCTTTCAGTTTTGACATTACGTATGCGAGAGTACTGTGGGACATTTGTATATACTTAAATAGAACATTTTACTGTTTAAAATTTCATGCTTAGTAGTTTTTACGGTTAACAGGTGCTTCTTACTGTAACAATGTTATTTTTCTGATGGCCTACCTGCATATATCAATAAAATTAATCTACTTAAATCATAATAAAATTGGTAGGAATTCAGTTAGTGTACTAAATTATGATATTGGATAAGTTGGTTCTCTGCATAAACATTTGTAGAAGAAGAAGACATGAATTTGTTTACAACTGTGACCCTGAGAGATGTGCCCTTGGGGCTGTTTTCATATATTTTATAGAGGTTCTAAATACCTCGTTTCTGAATAACAGGTTAAACCGATTAAAGATTAGCTAAATAAGCGTATCAATGATTTAATATGTATTCTGTATTAAGAGGTAAAGTAAATAATATATTCAAAATAGCTCGTTAATATATTGCTTGATTTTTGGATGGATGTTCATTTTGTCATGTTTTTTCTTGACATTTCTCTAAGCTTTTACAGTTGTGTCCATTTCCGTTTGGAGGTGAAATTTATCTTTTCTCCTATGGCTTCTGATTTTTTTTTTTAATGAATATGACAGTGAAAACTCAGAAAACATATGCTAACCCAACTAAACCAAATATAACCTAACTTTAAAATAGTAATTTACGTAATTTCACTGATTTTTTATGTTTTTGAATGAATGTGACCTTGAAAATAGTATTAAATTACTATTTTTAGATTAGGTTGGGATAGGTTAGGCTACGTTAGGTTAGCTTATATTTTCCGACGTATTGAAAATCATATTCATTCAAAACTAAAAAACATAGGAAATGTATAATTTTGGCCTCTAAATTGAGATGGTGCACAATTGGAAGAATAAATACCCAGGTTTCTTGTATAAAGTATTACGTTGCCTGGTTAAGATTCGTTTTATGCACCCTCTCATATTGCGTTTTATGTCTTTGAATTATGGTAGGTTAGGTTTGGTTAGTTACGTTAGTTTTTTTTTTTAAAGTTAAAGTTTGCCGGTGTTTCAGTTCCGATATCAGCCGAGGCAAGCCCCCCCCCCCACCGTGGTGCCCATCCACAGCAAGTAACCTTCCCAGTAAACAGCTTAAACTCTCGGTCCTGAGCGGGAACCGATCTGTGGACAGAAAAATAAAATTGCCCTCATCTAGGCTGGGCACGAAGAAAACATTAGGTAAAGAGGAACAGAGATAAAGAGTGTTGTGACTTATCAGACGTGAAGAGATAACAAGAGCTGTTTAACGAATATCAAAGAATATTTCGTGTTAATGTAGTCATAGAATAAGAAGCCTAACTGTAGGAAGACCTAACATTGAACTGTCCTCAACAACTCCATTCAAGCCCAATAGACCTTCGGCTGTAGTATTGCAACGGGCAGAAATTAGGTTAATCCAAAAATATAAGGTGTGCATACAACGAATCATTATAAATTTTCAGTTGTATTTGATAAGGTAAATGTTTACTCTCGCACCACAACGAGTTGATAAAGCATGAAAAGAAAATATAAAAACAATAGCACGTTCCTTATAAGTGATGAACAATTCAAAGCAAACCTAACCTACTTTCATGAACAATGACTCAGTCCTCTGTATTATAATAAGGTAGCCTACATGATATATTTCCCAAGTGAGAGAGTGAAATTTTTTCCCTTAATACTTTTGCTATCGTTAAACAATTTATACCAATAGGCTGACCAAATTTCGCGTCTAGTGCATACTAGAAGAAAAAGTAATTGAGTGAGACCTCACATATATTTTATATACCTTAAATTATTTTATTTTTTACAGGCTTTAGTGGTAATATTTTGTTAATTTTAACACCAAAATATTGTAAAATTACAATTTCTTTTAGGTTGGACTGGTTAGGCTAGGTTGTCAAATTTATTTAAAAGCAATTTAGTTAAAAAATACAAGGGTTTCATGAAACAGATCTCTACCATATATCTTTACTCAGAGGGAAAGATTTTTAGGACTCTTTTTGCTGGTTAGTAATAAAGATGCTCGGTTCTTGAATGGCTATCATAGTCAAGGACATTTTTATAAGTCCAGTTTAGATCTTACCCCGAGAGTTGAATAGGTTCAGGAGACTTCCAGTTTTCTTGTATATCAGCTATTGTGTGCATGCACTTCCTTTTTCTTTTCCTCGTGCTATACTAGAACTTTTATTTGTTTTCTACTGTGCATTCGCCAATTTTGCATGTACACCTATCACGGTCCATTTAAATTCCACAAACAACCAACTGTCCCACTTAAATTTTTAAGAGAATTATAATTGTCTTTGTTGCCCCCTTTTCTCTGAGTGTTACTATTGTCGATAATAGGAACCTCTCCTAATGTACCTTTAGAATATAATAGAATCTCCAGAGATATACAAGTCACACAAATGTCTCTTGTTGTCTGTTGTGCACTGCTGGTCACTCGTCCCTGAAAGCAAAATGCTTTGTCTGAAATTTTTTTTTTTTAAATGAATAATATCTGCAACTTCTTATGGACGTTTTTTCCTTCCTAATAATTATAGAAAAGTGTATATTTCTGAGTTTCATGCAGTATGTTAGAAATTTTCTCTTTCCCCCATTTCTTCCTTGATAGTATTGGCTTAGTAGACCAAAGAGACAATTGGTAGACCAACAGGTGATGAAAGGGCAACGTAGTTCTCTAAATTATTCTTTCTTTGAGACGTCAGCCCTCATTGCTTAGAGCAACCCCAGGAAAGAGCCTTTATAAGCCTCATAGAAATTGAAAAATATGCTTTTCTTCCCTCAAAATGCCTTGTATCATGTACTTATTATTTTATCCAAAGGATAGCTTAAATGAAATAAAGAATAAGCTTATCTCTTGGAAACCTTGTGTTCCTGTGTGAGTGACATCTGAGCCTGGGATTGAAATTGAACTTACTCGATTACAGATGTCTTGTTCATATAGGCTAAGAGCCTAAATTTATGCACGAAATAATTCTTACCACTACTATCAGGGTCTTGTTCTTAAACTCTGCTGATAAAATTCTTTCATATGCTTCAAGCCTCTCGCTTTTATATTCATATATTTTCATAATAACTGTTCAGAAGCTTAACCAAACTACAGTGCTTTTTATTTCTTCAATTTCGAGTCAGAGCAGAATATATATCCCTCTTTTCATGCAATACGTACACTAATAGCTCCTCATATGGTTGTCATAAATGCTATTAAGGCAGTTCTTTCCAGAATGATAAGAACCACTTTGGCACTATCTACCAAAGCTCTCTTCCTTTTCCTTACGTAATGCATTGATTTTATCTGTACGCGTCTAAGGAGAATGATGTCAACACTTCCAAGATAAATCACCTTCTCAATGTGTACCTTACAATAGACTTTTTATAGTATTGTTTCTTCTTCAATTTTTTTTCAGCAGGTGTTTCTTAAAATATGTCATTGGACTGTAGAGAACCATACCCAAAGGCCAAATGTTTTTCCTCAGCATCATGTATTTTCAGTCGTCACCACAGAGATTTATCTCTTTTTATCTATCTGTGGTGAAAATGGACAGTAAAAAACTAATGCAGTATAATAGAGAGAGAGATAATATTTTCCTATTCATGGAAATGAATTGCTATTATATGGAGTTAATAAGCAGGAAGGGTTTTATCTGGGAATTTGCAGTTAGCAGGTTTGCAAAATATAGCTGCTAAAGGCTCTTTGATGTCCTACCAATATAATAAGAAAGCCTTGATAATTCAGCAGCTAACTTTTTAATGATAATAACATACATTCCAAATTACAGAATAATGAGAATAAAGTTTGCAGCGGCTGTGACGTGAATGAGCATCATTATGGCCTCGCCAGTTCCTCAGAAAGAAGATGTGGAAAGATGGACGGTAGAGCAGGTGGCTGCTTGGCTCAAACAGGTATGTTGAAATTTGAAGAGAAATAGGTAGACAAAAAGAGTTTACAATACCATAGATATATTTTCTTTTTTCTTTTTACCTTTTCCCCCTATTGTTTGTGGGAGGGGACTAAGGTAGCTAAATAGCTAGAAAACTTGAGTTGGAAGTTTACAGACCCATGATTGATCCCACTGTGGGGCACTAGGAAAGGTGTCCAGCATTACTTCCCCAGCCACACACTTTTATGTTCTCCCCCATAATTGGGACTGATAGTGACAAAAATCGCTTGCACACACCCTTGTTTATGGGAGAGAAAATTCATCACTTGTTTTCTGTGTATGTTGAAACAAAGAACTCACAAACCCTTCCTCACTGATTTTTACCTTTACTAAAGCATCAAATAGAAATGGTAAGGATATGAAGAAGAAACCTTGTTACCTCCCAGTTTTTTCATGAGGAACCATATTTCTGTCCTGAACGGTATAAGCTGTATAGAAAAGTTATTCTTTCAAATTCTCATCTGAACCAGATTAACTTAGAATATTGTTTGTTTCCGCAGATGGAACTTGCAGACTGCTGTGAAGCATTCCTTAAACGAGGTATAGATGGCCATTCATTAATGGTAAGCAAATTGAAATTAAAATACCATATTAAAATACATATTGTCGTAGTTTCTCGTAGTACGGGTAGTCCTCAACTTAATAAGTGCACGACTTATGACGATCTGAAAATACAACATATTCAAGTTAACAATGAAATAAAAATAGGTGCAATGTGATAAAGAGAGAGAGAGAGAGAGAGAGAGAGAGAGAGAGAGAGAGAGAGAGAGAGAGAGAGGAGAGAGAGACCTGCTAGTATACAGGGGTTACTTATACAGAGCGTAGCATACTATATATACTTTATTTTATTTTTTACTGTATAACATTATTTCTCAAAGAAAATGTGTATAAATAGCTTATAATTATAAGAAGGAAATAAATGTGTGCTGTAAAGGTTAAGAAATAAAGACCCATCAGTGTTACTTATAGTTATACAGTGATCCCCCCATTATCGCGAGTGTTCGGTTCCGGGACCTGGCGCGAGACAGGAAAATCGCGGAGTAGGATCAGCTTATATGTACATAGATATTTTAATTTATTTTTACGTTTACACCATATAAACTGTATAAACCCTCCCTGTACTGTTAACAAACAGTACTTCATAAATAACAGCATGCAAGCGTAAATTTATGACATACTCATGTACATAGGTATTTTACAATTATTTTTACGTTTACTGTATAAACCCTCCCTGCACTGTTAAATAACCACCTTTTACTTTATAAATAATAGCATGCAACGTAAATTTATATGTACGTGATAGGTAAACTTACCTTATCTGTTATGGTTAACATTTTCCTTTGCCGCTTAGGCTCACTACAAGAAGCCTTAGAAGATGAAGGATACTTGGGAGGCATTGCAAAGGTTAAAATATGCGAGTAAAAAAATCACTAGCAAAACGTATTAATAAGCACAACGTGAACGGCGCACACGAGTGAGATGAGATAATGGAAGATGGTGGAAGTGTTTGTCCAAAATGCTGATAGCGGTATCGTATTTTACATGTTGCAATACTGTTAGTATTTATGTTTTTTACTATTTTTTACTGTTTTGTTATTCTTAGGCTAAGAAATACATTTTTTTATCAATAAAATCATGAAACTATTGGAAATATAAATATATATGCTAGCTCACGTAGCTGCGACCCCAATACATTGTACGCTATCGGACACAAGCAAAACGTTTAATAAGCACGACGTGAACGGCGCACACGTGAGTTAGACTGAACTAGCCTCTGTCCGAAACGCTGATAGCGGTATCGTATTTTACATGTTGCAATACTGTTAGTATTTATGTTTTTTACTATTTTTTACTGTTTTATTATTCTTAGGCTAAGAAATACGTTTTTTTATCAATAAAATCATAAAACTACTGGAAATATAAATATATATGCTAGCTCACATAGCTGCGACCCCAATACATTGTACGCTATCGGACACTATTTCGCATGATGCAATACTGTGAGTTATACTGTACGTACGTATATCTAAATTTATGTTTTTACTATTTTTTACTGTTTTATTATTCGTAGGCTGGGAAATACATTTTTTTTATCAATTAGATAATGAAATATGTTTTTTCAATAAAAAAATTAAAATACTGAGAAATTTTATTTTTTTAATATTTTAATATTTTTGCATATACCCAAAAAATAAAATAATAATTTGCCAAAAAAAAACCCATGGTACAGTGAAAACGCGAACCAAGAAACGCGATCCAGCGAGGGATCACTGTACTGTCAAATCCACTACTCCTGGTTCAATCTACCATTTTCCAATTGATTTAATGTGTCGATTTATGACTGATCTGCCTTACGACCAGTCAGTTTGAACTGAGCCCAATCATAAGTTGGAGATGCCCTGTAATGTGTATACTGTATGTATTTTTTAAGTACTTCCATAAAGACTCAGGAAATATATAATTGTAACTCTTATTCTCCACTACTGGGGATAACTCATGTGGTTGCTTTGTGCAACTTGCATAGATATTATAGCAACTCCATCTCCTTTTACAATTACCTCATCTTCACGTGGCACTTTAGTAACTTGCTTTATGGTATCATATCTCACTCTCCTGCCATCTAACTCTTAGTATTCTTCTTAATTATTTATTTTCAAATCAACGAAATCTTTTTGTTTTAGTTTTATTGTTGCACAAGGATTCTTGGCAATGCAGAAACACATTTCATACAAGATTAATGTATAATCTTACTCTTTTATGTACTTTATGTCTATTTGATTTCCAAACTTATTCAACCTGCCTATTATTGATTAGTCTTTTTTTAATCCTCCACTACATTCCAAGTCAAAGGAGCCTGTTATTGGATATTGTTCCTAAATGTATGAAAGATTCATCTTAATTTTCTCTCCATCTTGTGTTATTTCATCTCTTTGTGCACACTGTTCTCTTAATTTCTGTTTTTGTTAGGCTTATCGTAAGTCTCATCTTCTTGATACCTGATGTATGCTGTCAAGCAAGGTGTAAATATTGTGGTACAGTATTGTGCTAATTAAAACAGCATCGCCTGCGTATTCTTAGTCTGTTAAGCTTCTGTTATTACTCCAATCTAAACCTTCTCTTCCATCTTGAACCTCATATTTCATAATAAAATCCATGAAAAGAGCAAACAACGTAGGTGACAATGCACTGCCTTGGATTACCCCACTATTTTCTGAAATTCACTTAATAAAACTCCCTCAACAATGACTTTGCATCTGCTTTGTTCATAGATTGTTTCCATTTTTATGACATATTTTTTTTTCATGGGTAATGTCTTAAGAAAATTTGGATTATTTTCTCAATAATTCCTCTTCTTTTTGTATATCATAGGAACTAACTGAGGAGAGTTTACTTCTGTGGGGCAGAGATGTTTCCATCAGGAATTGCAAGTGAGTACCAAATTAATTTGTCAGTCACATTTTGTAACATTTGTTAAATTTAATTTTAAATTGTGAGATTTGTGCTTAAATCTTGATCTCACAGTTTGTGAAGTTAGCAACGTGATGCAGAAAGAATACCTTGTTACTCATTTATGATAGAATGATATTTCCTTTTGACGATTCATATCAATTATTGCTTACAATGTCAGTGTTAATTGATGGTTAACTTTGTTTTGGTAGTGAATATTTTAATTTTTAAATCTTTCATTATTATTTATAGTGTGCCAGATCTTATATGACAAAAGTTTTTATGGTTTCTTTTTTAACCTTTGCGTGTTTTTCATGGTAGATGCAGTTTAGAGATAATCATAATTTTTTTCAATACATCTTCTTCCTTCAAAACTTCTCTTAGAATTTTAAACATATTCCAAAGCAACCTTTTTCAAGGCATTGTACATCGGAATGGACGATGCCGTCTCAGTTGCCTTGAGAGTTACTTGAAAAGAGTGGCTTGGAAAAAATCATCAAGATACCATTCAGCCTCAACACAGAGTAATATCGGAAGATACTGCTTCCTAAAGCACAGCAGTCCACAAAGTGCCCAGAGGGACCTGATTGAGGAGCAACCAGGCAAGCCTAAACAACAACTATCTAATAATAGTAGATACAGAATAGAGAGATATTAAGAACTTGATAATATGCAGGCAGTGCCAGAACAAGTACATCACTAGAGGAAGAGGCTTTAAGTCACCAAGAAGCACTTTGCAACAACCATTAACCAGCCATGAGATCCAGCAAGTAGTTGAAGGTAGATTTGTTTTGGAGCAAATGTAAATGGAAGGACCAGGAGGCTCTAGTCCTATTAATAGTAAACCCTAGACATGTGGTGCTTTCAGAAAACTATCTCAGCAGCTATATAAGAGCATTTAGAGACCCACACTACAAAGGGAAAAGTAGTACAACTTAAAAAGTTTCTCCAGTTGAGATAGCAACCCCACTAAAATGAATGAGAATACTCCGTATGGCCCACCTTACCCCCTATTGTCAGCATCAAATGGATGCTGACAGTAGAAAGTAATGGTATGTTTGAGTGTCCATATTTATATTCATTGTTGTTGCATCGAGTTTTGTTTGTCTTTTGAGATTTTTAGATGGATACTTTTATATGTGAAGGGTGACCTCTCTATTCCTTCAAACTACCGACCTATTGCCCTTACCCCTGCTAACGCTAAAGTTTTCATACTTTGCTCAGTGATCACTTTTTGAAACATCTTGAATCTCACTCACTTATCTCCAATTGCCAATACAGCTTCTGCAGGGCAAGATCCATACATACTCATGTTTGGTCATCTTCTCTGAGGAACGATGGGGAATCTTTTGTCATCGCCCTTGATATCTCTAATGCTCTTGACAGAGTCTGGCACAAGGCTCTGTTGCCCAAATCCCCGCCTATGGCTTTACCCCTTCTCTCTGTTCTCTGATTTCCAGTTTTCTTTCTGACCATTTTATATCTGTAGTTGTTGACAGTGCAGCATCTAGCCCATTCTGTGTTACCAGTGATGTTCCACATGGCTCTGTTCTTTCACCTACTCTTTTCCCTCTCTTCATCAATGAGTTTCTACAGTTCCCATCTTCCTTTCTTCTTCACTCCTTTACCGACGATTCTACCATTCATTTTTCCTCCGCCTTTTCTTCACAACCTTCATCTGCTACTCGTCAGTCTCATATCACTCTTTCTTCTACTCTCAACTCCGATTTGCAATGGGTATCTGAGTGGGGCACTCAAAATTTAGTTAAATTTAATGCCTCCAAGACACAGTTTCTGGCTATCTCTTTATCTTCTCCTCCTGATAGCCATATTGGCTTCGAAGCGAACGAAATTTACTCTCTTAATTCTATCAACATACGTATTAGAAATCCAGGTAGCCTCTAACTTGTCTTGGAGGAAATCCGAATTTCTAAATCTGCATCCGAAAAATTGGAGATTCTGTTTCGTTTTCGTCATGAGTTTAACTCTTTACAGTTACTTAAAATCTATAAAGGTCTTACCCGTCCCTGCTTAGAATACTGCTAACACATCTGGGGTGCTTCTTCTTATAATTGTCTTCTTGACTCATTACTGATCCTTCTCTTACTTCTAATCTGGATTCTCTTTCTCTTTGCCATTAGGTATCATCCCTTTCTCTTTTCTATCGCTACTACTTCCATCACTGCTCTGATGAGTTGTCGAGTTGCCTAGGCCGCGTAACACTCGCCAAGTGGCCGTGTCCCACAGGTACTGTGTGGAGATTTGTAGCTCATGCATTGGTTGGTGCAGCGACTGCTTCTTCCCATCTACCTCCAGTCTGGAATTCTCTTCTTCCTTCTATCTATCCTAATTCTTATAACCTGTCTTCCCTCAGTAAATTGACCTAGGTCCTCAGTAGCTTGACTCTTCCTTCAATCTGTCCTTTTCCTTTGTGTATCATTGCCATGTCTCTCCCTTGTCCATAACCTTTTTCTTTTCCATTATCTCAATGTTTTCTCTTGTCTGGGCCTTTAATGATGATGGCAGTTTATTTGCCTGTCCTGATGTCACACTCATAAAAAAAAAATGCACAAGGTATTGGTCTGTACATTTTGCACCTCTGTATTTTACTTTTACCTAGGCCATGTCATACCATGCTGTTTTGAGAAGGTATGTGATGGTTTTGCACTCCCATAGTTTTATTTTCCTCCTTGTTTTTATACCATCTTGGTTTGCCCTAAAATGTCCTAATTATTAGAATCCCTTCTCATATGACCTATGTAGTAAGTTTACTATTGGAGAGTTATCATTTAGAATACAAGTATCTTTAATTTTATTTGTACAGATATATACAATAGCTGAAGTCCCTCTTGTAAGAGTGGTGCCGTGTGAAAACAAGAATCCAAACTTGTCTCAAACATTCCTCTCAGCTCCTTTTGGATAAAGGGTTATCTCAATTCTCCTCCACTACTCTGCTTGAGTCACTCATAGGATACCATACAGGGTTAGAAATAGAGAACAGACCTAGATGGGATCTGAAGTGCCATTTGCTGTTTCCAACCCCTCCTGCTTTAAAGTTTCTGTTGGCAGCAAGGCATTATAGATGTATATTAATAGAGGCAAAGGGAGTCCCCGAGATATATGTAAGAATCATCCAAGATATGTATAAGAGGGCAGAGGCAAATGTTAAGAGCAGTGTGGGCTTGACAAAAAGTCTCTCAGTAAATGTTGGTCTGCATCAAGGGTCTGCTTTGAGTCCATATCTATTTGATCTGATCTTGGATGTAGTAACCCAGGGTATTAGAGATCAGTCTCCATGGTGTATATTCTTTGCAGATGACATTGTCCTGTGTAGCAACAGACGAGAGGTAGTGGAGGAGAAGCTTGACGAGAGGAGAAGAGTGATGGAGGATAGAGGACTGAAAATCAGCAGGAAGAAGACAGAGTACTTGAGGTTGAGAGTTGATGAGGATGGGGAGGTCAATTTGCAGGGGGAGGTGTTGAAAAGAGTTGAAAAGTTCAAGTATTTGAGATCAACAGTAGCAGAAGATGGTGACCTAGAGTCAGAAATAACCCACAGAATACAAGCGGGATGGGAGAACTGGAAGAAAGTGTCTGGGGTGCTGTGCGACAGGAGAATAGGGATTAAGTTGAGGGGTAAAGTGCACAAGACAGTTGTGAGACCTGCGATGATGTATGGAGCAGAGACATTGGCAATAAAGAAGACACAAGAGAAAAAACTGGATGTGGCAGAGATGAGGATGTTGAGATGGATGTGTGGGGTGACAAGAAGTGATAAGATCAGAAACGAGGTAATTAAAGGTACCTCAAAAGTTAGAGAAATATCAGATAAGATACAAGAAAGTAGACTAAGATGGTATGGTCATGTCGTTAGGAGGGATGAACAATATGTTGGGAGGAGGGTGATGGAAATGGATATACAGGGTAGGAGAAGGAGAGGGAGACCAAAGCGTAGGTGGATGGATGTTGG
>JAXCGZ010024147.1:0-14051 GCA_037179515.1 Halocaridina rubra | reverse complement strand
GGTCAAGACTAGAGCTACTGGAAGCACGTCCTCACTGGATGAACCCAGGAACTAAACTGAACCCAGGAACTAAAGAATGAATTTTGCTTAAGTTTCATAATCTCTTAAGAGTTGTACATGATAAAGTAATATATACATATATATATATATATATATATATATATATATATATATATATATATATATATATATATATATATATATATATATATATATATATATATATATATATATATATATATATATATATATATATATATATATATATATATATATATATATATATATAAGAACATAAGAACATAAGAATAGAGGACACTGCAACATGCCTACTGGCACACACGAGGCAGCTCCATTTTTGAATTGTATTTTCAGCATGTCTAACCTATTCTATTCTACTCTACTTATTTATTCTATTTTTCTTTTTATGATTTTTCTAACAAGCACTAACCTATTCATACCCACCCTATCTCTGTCATATGTCTATCTAATCTACATTTGAAGGTGTCTAAGGTATTGGCATTTACTATCATACTAGGAAGCTTGTTCCATGCATCATCTACTCTATTACCAAACCAATTTTTACCAATTTCCCTTCTGAACCTAAATTTATCAAGCTTAAATCCATTATTACGAGTTCTGGTTTGATCATGAATTTTTAAAACTTTATTAATATCTCCCTTGTTAATCACTTTAAACCATTTATACACTTCAATCATATCCCCCCTAACTCTTCGCCTCTCTAGGGAATGTAAGAACATAAGAACATAAGAACAGAGGACACTGCAACATGCCTACTGGCACACAGAAAGGAGACAAACTGAGTCACTAAATAGCACTTATATGGAGATATAAAAATTCTGTGTGAAGGTAAATTAGAAGTTTTTCTCTTTTCTTTTTTTTTTTCCTCTTTCTCGTCTTCTTTCTATATTCTGTGAGAGGGAGAACATAAAAATGAAGCCATCTCTGTCCCAAACCTCTCCCACCCATGGGTCGGGAGAAGGGGTAGTCATCAGAGGACTTAAACAGAGAATCAAGAAGTTAGAGGAAATGGTTACAAGCCTTGATGATAAAATTCGGAATATGGATGGAGAAATGAAAGAGAATGAAACACTCAGAGAACAAATAAGATCTTTGGAGGAAGCAAATAAAGCACAAGGGCAGGAGAGAAAGGAACTAGAAAAAAGAATAAAGAAGCTGGAAGGGGAAAAGAGTCAACTAGAATCTAGAATTTCTAAACAAGAAGATAAAAACAAACAGCTAAATGACAACCTAAAGGAATTAGATGTTAGTTCACTGCTCTCTTCTGAGAGAGACGAGATTGCTGCTTGGAATGTTCAGATTAAGGAAAACATTGAACAGTTCAGAAAAGAGTTCCAGGAGCTGAATATGGAAAATGACGCCATGAAAACGTCCTTTGCTGATGCACTAAAGGGGAATGTGGCAGTAAAAGAGGCTGTAAAGGTGGTGGCACTGGAAAACATACAAACAGTTGACTATAAAGAGACAGTAATCGAAAAAATGAAAGACGTTGTGATGGAAAGGGCAAACCCACTCATCAGACAGGCACTTGATAAGGAGAAGACAGTGGTAATCTCAGGCATAAGTGAATC
Organism: Halocaridina rubra; assembly: GCA_037179515.1. Taxonomy (NCBI): domain Eukaryota; kingdom Metazoa; phylum Arthropoda; class Malacostraca; order Decapoda; family Atyidae; genus Halocaridina; species Halocaridina rubra. The sequence goes on along the minus strand of JAXCGZ010024147.1, from coordinate 12,438 downwards.
CCAGGAGCCAACATGGCAGGGGAGACTTGAAGAAAATAAAGCTAACGTTGTAGACCTGATAAGAAAGCTTGGAGTAGTATGTGGTCCTGAGGATATTGTAAACATACACCAACTAGGTAAATATTCGAGGGAAGGAAAGCCGAGACCAACAAAAGTAACCTTTGAGAGAGGGGAGACATGTAGGGAAATATTGTTGAGAAAAAAAAGTCTAAAAGACCTTCAAGAATGCAAAGAAGTGTTCATTAGACGATACAGAACACAGGAAGAGATGGGAAAGATCAAAAACTTGTTGCAAGAGGCAAGAAGGTTAAATGATGAAAGAAATGAAGAAGAGAAGAAAAATTTTCGTTACAGAATACTTCCAGACAAAGGGGAGATAAAGAAGATAATGACAGAAGATCAGGGGATGGGGCCTCATTAAGATTGTTATACACAAATGCTGATGGATTAGCTGGTAAGGCAGTAGAATTAAAAGATAGGATTCACAACAGTAAGGCAGATATAGTAGCAATTACAGAGACTAAGTTGAGTGAGGACATAAACAGTGTCACAGTTTTTCCTAAGGGCTTCAGAATACTAAGGGTCGAAAGATCTGAGAGGACTGGTGGAGGGATAGCACTGCTCATAAGTGAGAGGATTCAAGTTGAAGAAATAAACTTGGCTATAGAAAGTGAGTTCAGGGAATTTCTTGTTGCTCGCATAAATACTGGGTCAGAGAGCATTATAATAACTGTTGTATACAACCCACCAAGGAACCAAAATAGGCTTGAAATTTATGAGGAAAGTCATATAGGTACGATTGAAGTCATAAACTCAGTTGTTAACATGGCGCGGGAGAAAAAATGTAGGATTTTGATTATGGGAGACTTTAATCATAAAGAGATAGATTGGATAAATCTTGACCCACACAGTGGTGAGGACTCATTTGGGGCAAGATTCCTAGATTGCGTACAAGGGAATTTCCTACACCAACATGTAATGGAACCAACAAGAGCCAGGGGTGGGGATGAGCCATCACTACTTGATCTGGTGTTCACAGATAATGTGTTGGATATTGAAAATATTGAGTATGAACCACCAATTGGAAAGAGTGACCACTGTGTGTTGTTGATGGAGTATATCATTGAAGACATTCTTCCTGAGAGTAGAGGCACTGAGGACATGAGGAGGAACTATCCGAAAGGAGATTACATCAAAATGAATGAGCTTTTTGCAGTTATTGACTGGAGAACCTTATTTTACAACAAATCTGTACAAGAAATGTATGACATCTTTTGTGAGAAATATGGGAAGATAGTAGATTGCTGCATACCTGTCACCAAAGTAGGTGTAATTCATGCCAGAGAGAAATGGTTCGATAATGGGTGTAAAAGAGCTAAGGAGTGGAGAGACAAATGCTGGAAAAGGTATAGGAGGAGAAAAAACATAAATGCCTGGCAAACCTACAAAAGAGCAAGAAATGACTACCTAAGTAAAAGGAGAGAGGCAGAGAGAGATTATGAGAGGGACATCACCAGGAAGGCTAAAGAAAATCCCAAGCTTTTCCACAGCTTTATCAGAGGAAAACTGAAGGTAAAAGAACAGGTTTTAAGGCTAAAGAGAGCGGATGGAAGCATCACTGAGACGGACGAAGAGATCTGCAAAGAATTGAACAAGGAGTTTCAGTCAGTATTTACAGTAGAAAATACCCCACCCCCTCAGATTGCAGTGATAGAAGCTCAAGGGCCGGTATTAGAGAACATCAACCTTACAGCCACAGAGGTATGCAAAGCGCTGATGGATTTAGATGTTCATAAAGCTACAGGTCCTGATGACATATCCCCTCATGTGCTTAAAAAATGCGCAAACACAATATCAGTGGCACTAAGTATCATATTTAAGGAGTCACTGGAGTCGGGGGAGATTCCAAGATGCTGGAAACAAGCAAATGTGATACCTATCTTCAAAAAGGGAAGGAGGGATACGGCTCTGAACTATAGACCAGTTTCCTTGACCAGCATAGTTTGCAAACTTATGGAGAAACTACTAAGGAAACATATCTCTCTTCACTTGGAATCCTTCAACTTTTTGTCAGTGAGGCAACATGGCTTCAGAGAAGGAAGATCAACAGTAACAAACTTATTAGAATTTTATGATGAGGTAAGCCAAATCTTACAGGAAAGAGAGGGCTGGGCAGATTGCATATTCCTAGACTTCCAGAAAGCGTTTGACACTGTTCCACATGGGAGACTTATTAGGAAGCTGCAATCAATGGCTAGAATAGGTGGAAATGTCTTGGAATGGATAAAAACTTACTTAGAAGGAAGGGAACAGAGGGTTAGAGTAAGACACTCAGTGTCTGAATGGAGAAGAGTTAGTAGTGGAGTTCCACAGGGTTCAGTTTTAGGGCCACTTTTGTTCCTTGTATATGTAAATGACCTACCAGAGTCTGTAAATTCATTCATGAATATGTTTGCAGATGATGCAAAGATTGTGAAGAAAGTAAAAAACGAGAACAATGGTAGAGAACTTCAGGAGGATCTAAATAATCTGCATGAGTGGTCAGAAAAGTGGCTAATGAAATTCAATACCTCAAAATGTAAGGTAATGAGAATGGGTACAAGTGCAAGAAGGCCCAAGCTTGACTACTCGGTGGCTGGAGTACAACTTCAAGAGACAGAAAATGAGAGAGATCTAGGAGTAAACATACTGGCAGATTTGTCTCCAGAAATACATATAAATGGCGTAGTAAGGGCAGCATATGCATTCTTATCAAATGTAAGGGTAGCCTTCAGGCACATGGACAAGGAAATGTTCAGAAATATTTATGTAACCTATGTGAGGCCAAAACTCGAATATGCAGCGCCCTTTTGGAATCCGCACTTGAAAAAGCACATAGCTAAGCTTGAAAAAGTTCAAAGACATGCCACGAAACTGGTGCCAGAAATACGCAATCTCGGTTATGATGAGAGGCTGAGGGAATTAGACTTGCCATCACTCGAAGCTAGAAGAGTAAGGGGGGATATGGTGACAGTCTTTAAATTCCTTCATGGTTATGATAGAGTGGATAGGGATCGATATTTCGATATGGCTGGCTCTAGAACTAGAGGTCATAGTTTGAAGCTTCGGAAGAAAACTTGTTTGCAGGATGTAAGGAAATACTTTTTCAGTGTAAGAGTAGTTGATAATTGGAATTCGCTAAGCGAGGAGGTAGTTAATGCTATCTCAATCCATAGTTTTAAGGACAGGTATGATAAATATCACTAAGTCTAAAAATGGAACCGATCAGGAGACGGGAAGATACGAGCTTTTGGCTCTTTCCCGTAAACACAATTAGGTAATCACACGAGGCAGCTCCATTTTTGAATTGTATTTTCAGCATGTCTAACCTATTCTATTCTACTCTACTTATTTATTCTATTTTTCTGTTTAAGATTTTTCTAATAAGCACTAACCTATTCATACCCACCCTACCTCTGTCATAAGAACATAAGAACATAAGAATAGAGGACACTGCAACATGCCTACTGGCACACACGAGGCAGCTCCATTTTTTAATTGTATTTTCAGCATGTCTAACCTATTCTATTCTACTCTACTTATTTATTCTGTTTTTCTTTTTATGATTTTTCTAATAAGCACTAACCTATTCATACCCACCCTACCTCTGTCATATGTCTATCTAATCTACATTTGAAGGTGTCTAAGGTATTGGCATTTACTATCATACTAGGAAGCTTGTTCCATGCATCAGCTACTCTATTACCAAACCAATTTTTACCAATTTCCCTTCTGAACCTAAATTTATCAAGCTTAAATCCATTATTACGAGTTCTGGTTTGATCATGAATTTTTAAAACTTTATTAATATCTCCCTTGTTAATCCCTTTAAACCATTTATACACTTCAATCATATCCCCCCTAACTCTTCGCCTCTCTAGAGAATGTAGATTAAGTTTTTTTAATCTGTCCTCATATGGTAGATTTCTGATATTGTGTATCATCTTGGTCATTCTTCGTTGCACTCTCTCCAAGGATTCAATTTCCATTCTATAATAGGGTGACCAGAATTGCACAGCATAATCTAAATGGGGCCTAACTAATGCAAGATAGAGCTGCAAAATAACTTTTTCCATCCTATTGCTAACGCTTCTTGAGATAAATCCTAAAATTCTGTTTGCTTTATTTCTGACTGCTGTGCATTGCTCTCTTGGCTTAAGACTACTACTCACAAGAACTCCCAAATCCCTTTCACACTGAGAACTCATGATTTCATGGTTATTTAGCTTATAACTAGTATTGTCTTTTATAGTACCCATTTTAACTACTTTACATTTTTCAACATTAAATTCCATTTGCCATTTGTCCGACCATTCAGATAATCTATTTAGATCTTCCTGTATAGCATATATATATATATATATATATATATATATATATATATATATATATATATATATATATATATATATATATATATATATATATATTATATATATATATATATATATATATATATATATATATATATATATATATATATATATATATATATATATATATATATATATATATATATATATATATATATATATATATATATATATATATATATATATATATATATATATATATATATATATATATATATATATATATATGTATATATATATATATATATATATATATATATATATATATATATATATATATATATATATATATATATATATATATATATATATATATATATATATATATATATATATATATGCATATATATATATATATATATATATATATATATATATATATATATATATATATATATATATATATATATATATATATATATATATATATATATATATATATATATATTCTTCTACGATCTCAAATTTATTTTTTTCGAGTGAGTATTCAACAGAATTACCTCAGGAGACAAGGGATTTTATATTTTTTCTCCTTTTCATACTTACGATCGGGTAGGTACTTAACTACCTTTTTTTTTACTCTCTTTCCTTTTCCTACCCAAAAATACTGCTCAATATCTGTCTTCTGGACTTCAAATGGCTAGCTTTTGTGGGGAGTTTTGCATGTAGAAAAAATGACCCTAAATGGATGAACAATAGAATAAAGAATCTTATAGGTATTAAAAGAGGAATATATGGGAAACTAAAAAGAGGTGAAGAGCATGTGAGGCAGCAATATATACAGTTAAACAGGGAAGTTAAAAAGATAGTTAGAGAGTCGAAAAGAAAATACGAAGTTAGAATAGCAGGAGAAGCTAAAGAAAATCCTAAAGGGTTTTATCAACATTATCAAACAAAATTTAAGGAAAAAGTCGGACCAATTGAAGTAGCCAATGGCCATATCACAGATGACGATAAAGTGATGTGTGCATGTTTAAATGATTATTTCTTATCTGTATTTACCAATGAAAACTTGGAAAATATTCCGGAAGTAGAATCCATTTACAGAGACAGTCCCGATAAAATACTTAGTTCAATAAATATTACGAGAGAGGAGGTAATAAAAGAAATAGATAAATTAAAGGCTCATAAATCTCCGGGACCTGATGGAATATATGCTAGAATATTAAAGGAATGCAAGGAAGAGCTTAGTTGTCCACTAACTGCATTATTTAATAATTCAATAAAATTAGGATCGGTACCCATGGAGTGGAAATTGGCAGATGTGGTACCAATATTTAAAAAAGGAGAACGGGTTAAAAAGAATAATTATAGGCCGGTAAGTTTAACGTCAACAGTGGGTAAGATTCTAGAATCCATAATTGCAAATAAAATAAGGGCACATCTAGAATTACACAGACTGATAAAACTTTCACAACACGGGTTTCTTAAGGGTTTTTCGTGCCTTACAAACTTACTGTCTTTTTATTCAGAAGTTTACGAGGCAGTAGATTGTGGCAAAGAATATGATACAATATATCTAGATTTTAGCAAAGCTTTTGATAGAGTTCCTCACAAAAGATTAGTTAAAAAGCTGGAAGCTCATGGTATAGGAGGAGCTGTTCTCAGATGGATCAAACAATGGTTAAAAGACAGAAAACAGAGGGTTTGCATAAATGGAGAGAAATCAGAGTGGGGCTCGGTTACTAGCGGGGTACCACAAGGCTCGGTACTGGGTCCCCTATTATTCATCGTATATCTAAATGATCTGGATTCGGATATCAGTAGTAACCTAAGTAAATTCGCAGACGACACTAAAATAGGTAGAACTATAAATGGAAAAGAAGACATTCATGCTTTACAGGAAGATCTAAATAGATTATCTGAATGGTCGGACAAATGGCAAATGGAATTTAATGTTGAAAAATGTAAAGTAGTTAAAATGGGTACTATAAAAGACAATACTAGTTATAAGCTAAATAACCATGAAATCATGAGTTCTCAGTGTGAAAGGGATTTGGGAGTTCTTGTGAGTAGTAGTCTTAAGCCAAGAGAGCAATGCACAGCAGTCAGAAATAAAGCAAACAGAATTTTAGGATTTATCTCAAGAAGCGTTAGCAATAGGACGGAAAAAGTTATTTTGCAGCTCTATCTTGCATTAGTTAGGCCCCATTTAGATTATGCTGTGCAATTCTGGTCACCCTATTATAGAATGGAAATTGAATCCTTGGAGAGAGTGCAGCGAAGAATGACCAAGATGATACACAATATCAGAAATCTACCATATGAGGACAGATTAAAAAAACTTAATCTACATTCTCTAGAGAGGCGAAGAGTTAGGGGGGATATGATTGAAGTGTATAAATGGTTTAAAGGGATTAACAAGGGAGATATTAATAAAGTTTTAAAAATTCATGATCAAACCAGAACTCGTAATAATGGATTTAAGCTTGATAAATTTAGGTTCAGAAGGGAAATTGGTAAAAATTGGTTTGGTAATAGAGTAGCTGATGCATGGAACAAGCTTCCTAGTAGGATAGTAAATGCCAATACCTTAGACACCTTCAAATGTAGATTAGATAGACATATGACAGAGGTAGGGTGGGTATGAATAGGTTAGTGCTTATTAGAAAAATCATAAACAGAAAAATAGAATAAATAAGTAGAGTAGAATAGAATAGGTTAGACATGCTGAAAATACAATTCAAAAATGGAGCTGCCTCGTGTGTGCCAGTAGGCATGTTGCAGTGTCCTCTATTCTTATGTTCTTATGTTCTTATGTTCCTCCCCTGTCTCTTCGGTTTCTGGATCGACTTCGTCTCTTTCAAATACAGAAAACGGCTGTGTGACATTCTTGTTGGCATTTCTTGTGAGTTTACACTCCCTTCTTCATGACAAAGATGAAATAATTGTGACAAACATTTTCTTGGCTAAAACTTTCAAAGTTTTATTTTATCTACTTAACATAATCTTTCGGACAAATAATGTATATACTGCAGCTGGATAGAAAAATAAAGAATCATTCAGAGATTCGGGTCCTTTATCACTTAATATCTCTCTTGGAATTCTCGAAAATTGAATAATAATCTCGTTGGCAGAGTAGGAGACAAAAAAAATAAAATATAATCTTTATCTTAACCATAGCTGGGCAGGTGGAAATCACTTTCTGAAAAATATCCCTACACAGATATCGCAACAGCCACATCACCTCCCATTAAAAGTCTGCGCATTTGGCTTGCATAAAGACACAGTGATGCAGGCGAAGAGCCCTCCCAGACCCTATCCCCATCCTGTTTCCCAACAGACATTCCCACGATTAAACCCACAAAAGTAACCCTCCCATGATACCCCGGTCAGCCATACCCATTCTCTCTTGCACTTGCTACATCACTTTCAAAACTTGCATTCCTTTCTTCCTGTGTAACTCCCCCCCTTCTTGTCACTTTGAAGAGGTGCGTGTGTGAAGTCTCGATCGGTCCGGGGGTCGCATGACCGCGTCTCCAGTCCAAGGTCCTCCCTATGCTCCCAACTATGGTACGCTATGGTGACACGCAAACCCCCCCTATCACAGCACAAGTACTTGACTCTGCTTTTCTCGCCTGAATAGCGCGAAATTAAAACTCATTATATTAAACAGTCTTCTTCTTCTTCTTCTTCTTCTCAGCTTTAACCCATTTTTATATGAGGTAGCCTTTGTGAATGAGTCGTCTACATCTATCTCTGTTCTGTGCTTTTTTTTCATCAATACCCTTCTATTGCAAGTCTTCTACTATATAATCATGCCATCTTTTTCTTGGTCTTCCTCTCCTCAGTCTACCCCAAACTTCCATCTCCATCGTATGTCTTCCAACATGATGTTCGTCCTGTCATAGCAGGTGTCCATACTATCTAAGCCTTCCCTCCTGTATTTTCTTTGATAATTCAACTACCTTTGTCGATCCTCTTACATACTCATTCCTAATTCTATCCTTCCTTGTTACTCTAGATATCGACCTCAACATTCTCAGCTATGCTACGTTATTCCCCTTCTCCTCTGTCCTCTTCATACTTGCTGTTTCTGTTCCATATAACATAGCTGGTCTTACAATGGTCCTATGAAACTTTCCCTTCAATCTCAGTGGTACCTTCTTGTCACAGAGAACACCAGATGCAGACCTCCAGTTATTCCATCCTGCCTAAATTCGATGTCTCACTTCTTGATCCATGCTTCCACTAGCCTCTACTATGGACCCCAATTACTTGAACTTCTGTACTCTCTTTATTTCTTCCCCATCCATTCTTCTGCTATGTCCACCATCCTCAGCAATGTTGGCACACATATATTCGGTCTTTGACCTGCTTATCCTCATTCCTCTCTCCTCAAGTGCTGCTCTCCATCCCTCCAACTTCTCCTCCAGATCCTCCCTCCTCTCTGCACACAACACAATGGCATCTGCATATAATATGCACCATGGTACTGCTTTTCTCACATCTTTAGTCATTACATCCATCACCACATTGAAGAGATTCGGGTGCCGACCCCTGATGTAATCCCACTCCTACCTTAAACCCATCTTTCTCTCCAACACTGCTTCTCACTCTGGTATACACACTCCTATACATCTACTGAATAATTCTAACATACTTTTCCGGTACCATCTTCTCCCTCAAACCTCTCCATATTTCCTGTCTTGGCACTGTCATAGGCCTTTTCAAGGTCTATAAAAACCAGGTGCAAGTCTCGTTGTTTTTCTCTGAATTTTTCCATCAGCCTTCCTATACAAAATATTCCATCTGTTGTGCCGCTTCCCTCCATAAATCCCAGCTATTGTTTCCCTATTCTTATTGCTTCTCTTAGCCTGCCATCTATCATTCTCTCCAGTATCTTCAGCATGTGAGACATTAGCTTAATGCCTCTATAATTGCTGCATTCTTGGACATCACCTTTACCTTTAAATATAGGTATTAATATACTTTCTCGCCACTCTTGTGGAATCTTTTCCTGTTCAGAGATTTTTGCCATAAGATCATACAAGATGTCTACCCCTTCCTCTCCTAAGGCTTTCCAAACTTCAACAGGAATCAAGTCAGGTCCTGTTGCCGTGCCATTCTTCATTTTTTTTAAGACACGAATCACCTCTTCCCTAGAGAACCCCATTACCATTCCCATGTTTACTTGTCCATCCTATCTAATACGACTTTCATTTTCTTTATTTAGCAGTTGCTCAAAATACTCCTTCCATTGATTCAGGAAGTCTTCTTCCTTCTTTAGGACCATACTATTTCTATCTTTAATTTGTTTAATATGGGTGATAGCCTTCTTACTTTAATTTCTTACCTTTGACAATTTGAGCATCTTGCTTAAACCTTCCTTACTTTCCAGTTCATCATAAACCTCATCATATGCCCTTGCCTTAGCTTGAGCTACTACCTTTTTTACTTCTTTATTTCTCTCCCTTAATAATTCTCTGTCTTCCTGCTACTGTGACTCTTAAAATTTCATCTTTGCCTCCTTCTTACCTTTTACAACCTCCCTTATACCCTCCTCCCACACCAGCTTTTCTTTTCTTCCCAAACTATTCCAGATGTTTCCCCCAGTATCTCCCTTCCATGACTTCTAATCACATGCATTATGCCTCCACCATTCCTCCACATTTTTAATTTCCAAATCAATCTCTCCCAACACTCTTCTCCTAAACTCTCTCTTCTCTTCATCATCCCTCCCTGACAGCTTATACCACCTGATTTTCTTTACCACATTCGTTTTTGGTTTGCTTTCTCTTTTTATCTTCAGGTTCACACACTTAAACCTGTGATGGGGGCTACATGATCGCCCGGGATAACTTTACAATTCTTAACTTCCACCAACCTTGATCTATTGTAAAGGAAGTAATCTATTTGAGAGCATCTACCACCACTCCTGTACGTTATCAAGTGCTCCCTCTTCTTTTCTTTTCAAAGAACGTGTTCACTATTGCCATATCAAAGGACATGGCAAAGTCTACTATACTCTCCCCCTCTGGGTTTCTCTCCCCAATCCCATGTCCTCCATGCACTCGCTCAATTACATAATTTCCATTTCCAACGTGCCCATTAAAATCTGCACTCACTATAATCCTCTCATTCTCCTCCAGTTCCTGCATTACCTCACATATTTCGTTCCAAAAACAGCTCTTTTCCTCCTCTGTGCACCCTACTTGTGGTGCATAAGCACTAATGATGTTCATTGTCTCCCCCCCATTACATATCTTCACACTCATAATGCGGTCATTCTTCCTAGCTACTTCCGTCACTGCATTCTTCATTTCCTCAGACAGCACTATACCAACTCCATTCCTACCCTGTGCATTTGCTCCACTATAGAATAGCTTATAACCATCACCCAGCTTTTTGGCTTTATTCCCCTTCCATCGAGTTTCCTGCACACATACGATATCCACTTTCTTTATCCACATCAAATCTGCCAACTCTCTTCCTCATCCTGTCATCGACCTGATATTGAGATGGCCTACCCTGATTCCATTTAGAGCTCGCTTCTTTAGCTGCACCCACTCATGGTGCAGTAGCCCTTGCCTTGTCACAGAGTTAGGGCAATGTATCTGTGCGTCATTTACGGAGTACACCCTATCACTATTCTCATCTATATTACGACTCATGTCATTGGTTCTGGCATGGGTTTTTACAGTCTGTTACCCTTCCTAACACCAACCCTCTCTTGGGGCCGGCACCAATAGAAGCTGGCTTGCACCCCGGGCGGCTAGATTCATTATATTAAACAGTAAAGATTTTAATAATATCACAAAAGTTTCTTATTCTTCAAAAGGATATATCATACACGAAAGATCAGTACAATTACTATTTCTTTATAATAACGACGTTAGGAGAACGATCGGTCATTCCAGCCTTTTTTTCGCTAAAAATATCACTGCAAAAACAAGAAAGAATTTTAAAAGCAGACTCTAATGTATTTCTCACTACAATTTGTTTCCTCATTTTGGAGTATACAAAAACTCTGCTACTTTTATTCTGTCTTAAACACTGTCAGTTAAGAAAGTAATATAAATATGATTTTACACGTACATTAAATCTTTTTCAATTAAAATGAATACCTTTGCCTGTTTGATAATTCACTTGGGCAATAATAAATATATAAATTGAACACCCTTCAAACACAATTACTCGTTATATTATTCAAATTATAACAAAAATAGAGTTTATTACTGCTTATTGTTATTACTACAAATTATCCATGTTAGTAATGGGTGCAGAAATTCTACTTTTATTAATTTACTAAAGCCATACTCCCTTTTAGATGTGGGGTGGCTGAGTCAAAGCATAACTACAAAGTAAAATGGTGGAGACCTCCGACCTCAATTTCTTTTAATAATTGTCCCATTACTCACTGGATACAGATCCTAAGTACTTAGCTATTTTGGGTAGCTGCTTTAAAAACGTCACGGCTACAGGTACTGGAGGAGGGGGCTCTTCTTCCTTACCACTACGGGGACGGGTGAGAGGAGTGACTGGCTCTTGTAACTGGATACTGTGAGTGGGGTCGGAGCTGAGGCTTTCTCCCTCCACATCGCTCTCACTCGCTGCTTGTAAGCGTCTAGAAATTTCTTCTCACTCGAACATTTCTTCCAGAGATGCTTTTTATATTTTTGTCTTCTGTATTCTTAATTCTTTTTCTCGTTGCATCAGTCTCTTCAATGAAAATATAGCTGTGGATGCATCCTGAAGATGCCACCAGTGTCATAAAGTGTTTTTCTTACACTATACGTGTATTATAGGTATCGAGGTCGGTGATAACGAGGCATTGTTCAATTAACAGTAATTTATTTAGAGAAAACTTGAACAAACTTGTGCCTCAAAGCTCCCATTCCTATAGTTCCTGAACTTCACTATTCCCGCCCCCTTAGGGGGAGGTGTCTAACTATGGACGTAAGTTCTGCCCCCCCCCCCCCCCCCGCAAGTACTGACTTCAGACTAAGACTGACACGGACTCTGTATGCCGACCTGTGGTGGCGGGTTTGGGAGTGTGCACTCTGCCCTCTAGCGGCTATAGGCG
>JAXCGZ010024146.1:0-10000 GCA_037179515.1 Halocaridina rubra | reverse complement strand
CCTCCTCGCTTAGCGAATTCCAATTGTCAACTACTCTTACACTGAAAAAGTATTTCCTTACATCCTGCAAACAAGTTTTCTTCCGAAGCTTCAAACTATGACCTCTAGTTCTAGAGCCAGCCATATCGAAATATCGATCCCTATCCACTCTATCATAACCATGAAGGAATTTAAAGACTGTCACCATATCCCCCCTTACTCTTCTAGCTTCGAGTGATGGCAAGTCTAATTCCCTCAGCCTCTCATCATAACCGAGATTGCGTATTTCTGGCACCAGTTTCGTGGCATGTCTTTGAACTTTTTCAAGCTTAGCTATGTGCTTTTTCAAGTGCGGATTCCAAAAGGGGGCTGCATATTCGAGTTTTGGCCTCACATAGGTTACATAAATATTTCTGAACATTTCCTTGTCCATGTGCCTGAAGGCTACCCTTACATTTGATAAGAATGCATATGCTGCCCTTACTACGCCATTTATATGTATTTCTGGAGACAAATCTGCCAATATGTTTACTCCTAGATCTCTCTCATTTTCTGTCTCTTGAAGTTGTACTCCAGCCACCGAGTAGTCAAGCTTGGGCCTTCTTGCACTTGTACCCATTCTCATTACCTTACATCTTGAGGTATTGAATTTCATTAGCCACTTTTCTGACCACTCATGCAGATTATTTAGATCCTCCTGAAGTTCTCTACCATTGTTCTCGTTTTTTACTTTCTTCACAATCTTTGCATCATCTGCAAACATATTCATGAATGAATTTACAGACTCTGGTAGGTCATTTACATATACAAGGAACAAAAGTGGCCCTAAAACTGAACCCTGTGGGACTCCACTACTAACTCTTCTCCATTCAGACACTGAGTGTCTTACTCTAACCCTCCGTTCCCTTCCTTCTAAGTAAGTTTTTATCCATTCCAAGACATTTCCACCTATTCTAGCCATTGATTGCAGCTTCTTAATAAGTCTCCCATGTGGAACAGTGTCAAACGCTTTCTGGAAGTCTAGGAATATGCAATCTGCCCAGCCCTCTCTTTCCTGTAAGATTTGGCTTACCTCATCATAAAATTCTAATAAGTTTGTTACTGTTGATCTTCCTTCTCTGAAGCCATGTTGCCTCACTGACAAAAAGTTGAAGGATTCCAAGTGAAGAGAGATATGTTTCCTTAGTAGTTTCTCCATAAGTTTGCAAACTATGCTGGTCAAGGAAACTGGTCTATAGTTCAGAGCCGTATCCCTCCTTCCCTTTTTGAAGATAGGTATCACATTTGCTTGTTTCCAGCATCTTGGAATCTCCCCCGACTCCAATGACTCCTTAAATATGATACTTAGTGCCACTGATATTGTGTTTGCGCATTTTTTAAGCACATGAGGGGATATGTCATCAGGACCTGTAGCTTTATGAACATCTAAATGTATGTATGTATGTATGTATGTATGTATGTATGCATGCATGCATGCATGCATACATACATACATACATACATACATACATACATACATACATACATACATACATACATACATACATACATACATACATACATACATACATACATACATACATACATACATACATACATACATACATACATACATACATACATACATACATAGATATATATATATATATATATATATATATATATATATATATATATATATATATATATATATATATATATATATATATATATATATATATATACATATGTATGCATATGTATATATATATATATATATATATATATATATATATATATATATATATATATATATATATATATATATATATATATATATATATATATATATATATATATATATATATATATATATATATATATATATATATATATATATATGTATATGTATATGTATATGTATATGTATATGTATATGTATATGTATATGTATATGTATATGTATATGTATATGTATATATATATATATATATATATATATATATATATATATATATATATATATATATATATATATATATATATATATATATATATATATATATATTATATATATATATTTCTATATATTAATAACCCGATGTTCAGCCATGTGTAACTCGTCCACGGAGATGTAGCTGTGATTGTTCACCAGAGAGGCCAGCCTGGGAAAGCGCCACCCGATGAACCTCCATAGCCAGGCCATCGATCTCATTAATGTATCCCAGCTAGAGAACTGGTTCCAGAGGCGTTGAGAAGCTGATGGTGGAGTCTCAGTTACAAACGCTGTCATTGATAAGGACGGTCGCAGCTCCATATCTTCAGTGTCTCCTGTCGGTGTAGTGTTTTCCGGAGGCCAATGCTTCCTTGTGTAGCCTAGGAAGTCCGGCCCACTGGTCCAATTGCTCCTCACCATCATGGCATGGCTTGAAAGGCCCTGCGATACGTCGTCTGCTGGGTTATGTGTGGAGGGCACCTGTCGCCATTGTTGGATCGGTGCCAGACGTTGTATTGCTGCCACCCTGCTAGCAACGTAGGTCTTGAACCGCCTGCTATGATTCCTGATGTACTGCAGCACGAGCATACTGTCCGTCCAATACACGACGTCGTCAAGCTTGACCTCTAGCTCGTCGGCGATGATGGCAGTTACTTCGGCAGCTAGCCGAGAACGAACGACACGCTTACCCTGTCCTCAGTGTCAATGAAGCGCAGGTAGCTAGTGGTGCCATACACCGACTGGGATGCGTCGGCGAAGATGTGTAACTCCACTCGCTCAAGTTCTCCCGTAGCCCCATTGCGATAGTGTCTAGGCACCGCGAACCCCTTCAACAGTCTTAACTCTTTCATCTATTCCTTCCAATCCTGCTGGCCTTGCTCGCTGATAGGTTCGTCCCATCCCTTGCCAATCCAGCACTCTTCCTGGAAGATGATCTTGGCATGGACTACAAATGGCGCCAGTATTCCAAGAGGGTCATAGACGGCGTTGAAAGTTGCCAATAGACCTTGTCTAGTGAACGCACTATCTTTGAGCTCCACTCGTACTGCAATCTTGTCTTTTGCTTGGTCCCATATCACTCCCAGTGCTCTTCTTTCTGGTTGTGAAGCTGATAGTATTTCAGATTTCGTCCCGCAGTCACGGAGCTCTTTCTTCTGTATCCCTTTCAGCACGTCTGGTAAGTTGCTCGACCATTTTGTAAGATGAAATCCTCCTCTACTCATGAGGTTCGTCAACTGCGTGGATATGGCTGCTTCCTGGTCCGCGTCGTCCACGGAATGGAAAAGGTCGTCGACATAGAAATTCTTAGCGGTTTCCCTCACTGTCTCATCATAAGACCTTCCGTACTTGCTAAACGTTTGCCGTAGGGCATAAGCTGCACAGGCCGGACTCCACCCCCCCCCCAAACACGTGTACTGTCATCCGGAACACTTCGATGGGAGTTTGTTTTCGATCGTCCTTCCTCCATAAGAATCGTAAGGTATCCCTGTCGGTCTCCGCCACTTTCACCTGATAGAACATGGCCTCTATATCTGCCGTCACTGCCACTCTGCCCTGACGAAACCGAAGAAGAATCCCGACGAGCTTATTGTTTAAGTCTGGCCCCTGTAATACTTGTGAGTTCAAAGATGCACCTTGATGAGTTGCAGCGCAGTCAAAAACAATGTGCACCTTTCCTGGTTTTCTGGGGTTCAGTACCGGATGATGAGGTAGATACCAGATCCGCTGCCCACCGAGTTGGAGGTCTCAATCCGGCACTCGTTCTGCATACCCCGCTGTCAAGAGTTTTTGAATTTCCGCCTTGTAGGCATTTCCCAACGCCCTGTCCTTCCTGAGCCTGTTCTTTAATGAATCCAATCTGTGATGAGCCGATTTCCAATTGTTGACCTGAGGCAACGATGACTGCTTAAATGGGATCGGTAGTACGTAGTGCTCTCCGCTTCTGCTTACACGACTGTCCAACAGGCTCAAGACATACTGGTCCAACGGTGACAGTCCCTCTCCCTTATGAGCCTCCTTTGCTGTGGGCTCGTCCAGCTCCCAGAACCGTTGTACTCATTGCTCCAAAGACTCATTGGCACTTGATGATCTTGGCAGCTCGGTTATGGCAGTGACACTCATCGTCTTTTCCGTTGTGTCCCTGGGCAACAAAGCGCCCTGTACTGTCCAGCCTAAAGCTGTCTTCAATGCGAAGGGTTCCCCGTCACACCCCCACGTGACCTCTTGCGGGAGTAGGGCCCGTGGATGATCAAGTCCTATGAGAATTTACACCTCGGCATTCTCCCCTTTGCTCACATATGATTTCCCTAAGGAGGCCAGGTATTTCCTTCGGCAGATCTCCTCCCTTCTGGCAATGCAATCAGTTATTCCCCTTAGCAGGCAGGTGACCACTATGACTTCGTAGAGCCTCAGCTCCTTGGTGCGTCTAGCCTTTGCCGCTATTACCCACAGGTCCACCATTCTCGTGTCCCACTGCCATGCCTGGTTGATGGTGTTAACTTCTACCTGTATCAGTACTCCAGGGGTTCTGGTCTTGTCTACCAGGCTGCGTGAGCAGAATATACGATCACTCCCACAGTCCAGAAGGGCTAGGGTTTTGACCCACCCCCTCTGTGTGATATTCGTGTTTCCTGTCCTGACATATACCTCCACTATAGGTAAGGCAACTGTTCCCTTCTCCTGATGTCAATCCCTGGACCGTCCGGCATAGTTAATGGCTCTGAGCTTCTCTTCTGCCCGCGTGGCACTTTTTTGTTCTGACCGTTGTCGTCGCTCTTGCTCATGGCCTTTTCGGTCTCGCTCGAACCATACGTCTCCTTCTCGGTTTGATGGTCGCTGGTCCCTTCAGTTGCCTCGTTCACAAGTCCTCCCTGTCAACCTATTGTCATAATCAATGTGCAGGATAGTTGCATGTGAATCACTCTCGCAAACCTCACAAGGCTCCGTTTCTCGGCACGTGGCGACTCTGTGTCCCTTCTTTAGGCACCCGAAGCATACCCTAAACTTTGCAGCCGTCCTCAGATGCTCCTTACTCCCTAGACTTGTGAAGCTCCGGCAAACCTTGAGCGAATGTCTATCATGACACAACTGGCATAGTTCAGACCCTGTCTCCCTTTCCTTCACCTTCCCACGCTCTGGTCCATCTCGATTGCCTCTGGCTTCCCTTGGGGACTCATGACCTGTGTCAATTCTTGCTCGCGCATCCTGTGTTCGGATAATGCCCAACTGCTCTGCGATGTACCTTATGAGATCCGGTGTTCCACAGGGGCTTCCTGTATTATTCTCCTTCATTTGGAACATCACTCCGAACTCGCATGACATGTCCACGGGCAGTCGACCTCTGGTATCCTTGATCAGTCTGATTTCAGTATCGCGATCATTCTTTGCCTCCCGTATCAGTCCTTCCCATATTTCCATCAGCTGTACCTGTAATCCGTCGAGACCTCAGATGTCCTCATCACGGATTCGCCTTCCTTCCCTCATTCGTGCCCACAATACCTCAGTGGGTGGTTCGTCATACCCGAACGAGCCCTCTAGGTATCTTAATGCTTCTTGACATGCCGCTTCTGCATTTGGATACACTTTGAGGAATCTTCTTAAGTGATACTTAACTCTCTCGCCCTCACATGCATCTATCAGTAACATCACTTTCTCATCAAGCCCCATGGCGTTTCGCCCTGTGTACTCTCGAAACTGCCCTATGAAGTCCCTGTAGCTCCTTTCTGTCTGGCCATCGAATTGAAGAGCATTCCCTTGGCTGACCATCACTGGTCCTACTCGCGCTTGGACGGCTCCTGTGGGTTCCACCAGCCACGAGTGACCCGGGACTGCAATTCTTCCGGCTCCTGCATCCGTTCATTGCTTCTCCTTCTCTCGCTCCTCCTTGCCCCTTTGATCCTTGTCCTCATGGTTCCCTTAATCATCTACCTTTCTCTTCTTGCTCATGCCCGTGTCACTCTTTGTCTCCCTGGAGCCTTCTTCCACTACTTCTATTCCGTGCACCTGCTCCATCCTTAGCAGCCAATCGTCGTTGTTCCTCTGCTCCTGCATTAATTGTTCAACTATGCCTCTGATGGATTCCTTGACAGACTCCAAGATACTGGTCATCAGGGCTGCCTCTGCTGCTGTCGGTTGCTTCTTCATCGGCTCCTGTGCCTTGAATGTCCGTTCCCCGTGTCGTTCGTTCACGTGCGTCTCCATATCTAGTCTTGTAAGTATCTCGGCATCTTGCTTCTCGCCTTCAGTCATCGTCCGCGTCCTATGGCTTCCCTCTCCTATATCCAATCCCCTGTCCTTATCATTTGCCTCCATTTCTTATTTGGGTAAGAGACCTGTATCTTTCCTCTCTCGGACTAAGCCGACGCTGCGGAGGGATAACCTTAACACCATTTTCACCAAAGCGGAAGGAGAATTTCAACTCTGCTTTGGTTAGTCACCAGGTCCTGCACTGCGGAGGGATTCCTCAACTCCGCTTCCCACATTGCGGAGGGAAACCCTCCTCCAAACTTACCACTGTAGCACTGCAGAGGGATACCTCAACTCTGCTTCTCATGAACCTCACCACCATTTTCACCACAGCGGAAGGATACCGTAAACTCTGCTTTGTTTAGTCAACAGGTCCTGCACTGCAGAGGGATTCCTCAACTCCGCTTTCCACATTGCGGAGGGAAACCCTCCTCCAAACTTACCACTGTAGCACTGCAGAGGGATACCTCAACTCCGCTTCCCATGTTGCGGAAGGAAAACCTCCTCCGTTCATACCACTGTAGCTAACTTACCACTGTAGCAAACTTACCACTGTAGCATTGCATAAGAATACCTTAACTCCGCTCTCATGTTGCGGAGGGAAAACCTCCTCCGTTCATACCACTGTAGCTTACTTAACACTGTAACACTGCGGAGGGCTACTTTAGCACTGCAGAGGGACACCAGAACTCCGCTCCCACGTTGCGGAGGGAAAGCCTCCTCCGTTCACACCACTGTAGCAGCGCAGAGGGATTCCACAACTCCGCTTCCCACGTTGCGGAGGGAAAACCTTCTCCGTTTCTACCACTGTTGCTTACTTACCACTGTAGCACTGAGGAGGGACACCTGAACTCCGCTACCACGTTGCGGAGGGAAAGCATCCTTCATTCAAACCACTGTAGCTTACCACTGTAGCAATGCAGAGGGACACCTGAACTACGCTCCCACGTCGCGGAGGGAAAACCTCCTCCGTTCACACTAATGTAAAAGCGCGGAGGGATTTCACATCTCCACATCCACGTTACGGAGGGAAAACCTCCTCCGTTTCTACAACCGTAGATTACTTACCACTGTAGCACTGCAGAGGGACACCTGAACTCCACTCCCACGTTGCGAAGAGAAAACCTCCTTCGTTCATACTACTGTGATTACCTAATAGTGATTACCTAATTGTGTTTACGGTAAAGAGCCCAAAGCTCGTATCTTCCCGTCTCCTGATCGGTTCCATTTTATACTTAGTGATACTTATCATACCTGTCCTTAAAACTATGGATTGAGATAGCATTAACTACCTCCTCGCTTAGCCAATTCCAATTATCAACTACTCTTACACTGAAAAAGTATTTCCTTACATCCTGCAAAGAAGTTTTCTTACGAAGCTTCAAACTATGACCTCTAGTTCTAGAGCCAACCATATCAAAATATCGATCCCTATCCACTCTATCATAACCATGAAGGAATTTAAAGACTGTCACCATATCCCTCCTCACTCTTCTAGCTTCGAGTGATGGTAAGTCTAATTCCTTCAGCCTTTCATCATAACTGAGATTGCGTATTTCTGGCACCAGTTTCGTGGCATGTCTTTGAACTTTTTCAAGCTTAGCTATGTGCTTTTTCAAGTGCGGATTCCAAAAGGGGGCTGCATATTCGAGTTTTGGCCTCACATAGGTTACATAAATATTTCTGAACATTTCCTTGTCCATGTGCCTGAAGGCTACCCTTACATTTGATAAGAATGCATATGCTGCCCTTACTATGCCATTTATATGTATTTCTGGAGACAAATCTGCCAGTATGTTTACTCCTAGATCTCTCTCATTTTCTGTCTCTTGAAGTTGTACTCCAGCCACCGAGTAGTCAAGCTTGGGCCTTCTTGCACTTGTACCCATTCTCATTACCTTACATTTTGAAGTATTGAATTTCATTAGCCACTTTTCTGACCACTCATGCAGATTATTTAGATCCTCCTGAAGTTCTCTACCATTCTTCTCGTTTTTTACTTTCTTCACAATCTTTGCATCATCTGCAAACATATTCATGAATGAATTTACAGACTCTGGTAGGTCATTTACATATACAAGGAACAAAAGTGGCCCTAAAACTGAACCCTGTGGAACTCCACTACAAACTCTTCTCCATTCAGACACTGAGTGTCTTACTCTAACCCTCTGTTCCTTTCCTTCTAAGTAAGTTTTTATCCATTCCAAAACATTTCCACCTATTCTAGCCATTGATTGCAGCTTCCTAATAAGTCTCCCATGTGGAACAGTGTCAAACGCTTTCTGGAAGTCTAGGAATATGCAATCTGCCCAGCCCTCTCTTTCCTGTAAGATTTGGCTTACCTCATCATAAAATTCTAATAAGTTTGTTACTGTTGATCTACCTTCTCTAAAGCCATGTTGCCTCACTGACAAAAAGTTGAAGGATTCCAAGTGAAGAGAGATATGTTTCCTTAGTAGTTTCTCCATAACTTTGCAAACTATGCTGGTCAAGGAAACTGGTCTATTGTTCAGAGCCGTATCCCTCCTTCCCTTTTTGAAGATAGGTATCACATTTGCTTGTTTCCAGCGTCTTGGAATCTCCCCCGACTCCAGTGACTCCTTAAATATGATACTTAGTGCCACTGATATTGTGTTTGCGCATTTTTTAAGCACATGAGGGGATATGTCATCAGGACCTGTAGCTTTATGAACATCTAAATCTATCAGCGCTTTGCATACCTCTGTGGCTGTAAGGTTGATGTTCTCTAATACCGGCCCTTGAGCTTCTATCACTGCAATCTGAGGGGGTGGGGTATTTTCTACTGTAAATACTGACTGAAACTCCTTGTTCAATTCTTTGCAGATCTCTTCATCCGTCTCAGTGATGCTTCCATCCGCTCTCTTTAGCCTTAAAACCTGTTCTTTTACCTTCAGTTTTCCTCTGATAAAGCTGTGGAAAAGCTTGGGATTTTCTTTAGCCTTCCTGGTGATGTCCCTCTCATAGTCTCTCTCTGCCTCTCTCCTTTTACTTAGGTAGTCATTTCTTGCTCTTTTGTAGGTTTGCCAGGCATTTATGTTTTTTCTCCTCCTATGCCTTTTCCAGCATTTGTCTCTCCACTCCTTAGCTCTTTTACACCCATTATCGAACCATTTCTCTCTGGCATGAATTACACCTACTTTGGTGACAGTTATGCAGCAATCTACTATCTTCCCATATTTCTCACAAAAGATGTCATACATTTCTTGTACAGATTTGTTGTAAAATAAGGTTCTCCAGTCAATAACTGCAAAAAGCTCATTCATTTTGATGTAATCTCCTTTCGGATAGTTCCTCCTCATGTCCTCAGTGCCTCTACTCTCAGGAAGAATATCTTCAATGATATACTCCATCAACAACACACAGTGGTCACTCTTTCCAATTGGTGGTTCATACTCAATTTTTTCAATATCCAACACATTATCTGTGAACACTAGATCAAGTAGTGATGGCTCATCCCCACCCCTGGCCCTTGTTGGTTCCATTACATGTTGGTGTAGGAAATTCCCTTTTACGCAATCTAGGAATCTTGCCCCAAATGAGTCCTCACCACTGTGTGGGTCAAGATTTATCCAATCTATCTCTTTATGATTAAAGTCTCCCATAATTAAAATCCCACATTTTTTTTCCCGTGCCATGTTAACAACTGAGTTTATGACTTCAATAGTACCTATATGACTTTCCTCATAAACTTCAAGCCTATTTTGGTTCCCTGGTGGGTTGTATACAACAGTTATTATAATGCTCTCTGACCCAGTATTTATGCGAGCAACAAGAAATTCC
>JAXCGZ010024145.1:0-12500 GCA_037179515.1 Halocaridina rubra | reverse complement strand
GTTATAAAATTACAGCCATTCTACTTCACATGGCTTTTCACTAGCGATGTTTGAACCTTTTATACATATATATACCTCATAAATTCTCGATAACATTACATATTTAAGGGAAAAAATGCCAATTGTGAATACTTACTTTCAATGGCGTTTAAACCACCTTACCTAAATAACATTGTTTGTCAAGTGATAAGAGTGTCACTAGATGAATGTCGGCAGGTGTTTGCAGACCAGCTCTCGTATGCGTGCATCATACTTGTAATGGGCAAATAACATATATTTGGTAATGGCAAATAGACGAATACAAATAATAAACTTATACGAGAATCTTTGTTTTGGTTTCCTTTATCAGATGTAGACCCTCGTTGTATTTCTTACTATCAAATATGATTAATATGTATAACTGATAATCCGAACCATAGTTACAATCCATAGATTAAACAGTATTCCACTTCTCATGTACCTTTCATGATCTCTGTAGCCTTACTGGTGGTTGTAATCGCAAGAGATAGAGGGAAAAATGGATGAGAAATATCTGACCTCCCCCCAAAGAAAAATACTGGAATGAAACGTGTTTATATTTGTCTGTTTATTCCAAGACAGTATGACTTGTAGCGTATGAGACCTGACAAATGCTGAGGGATGGCATAGAATCCTGTCAAGATGAGTAACCCCCAGAAGTTAGATAACAAATAGTTCGGCTAGGTTATGTGGGGTGATATATATTATAAAAATATGAACACCCTGGAGCACCCTGGGGTTACTCTATTCTTCACAAGATCCGATAGAATGAGTCTTTCAGTCCTGCCAAAGGGGGAAGAAGCCAGCTCAGCCCAAATTCCATTTTCAAGCTATAATAAATTGTAAGGAAGAAAAACTGAACCAAAACCCATCACTGTAGCTTTCAAGAGACATCTGAAAAATGCTAGTTCCATTAAACATAGCAAGACCTGTTGCTGCTGCTGCTGCTCCAGAAAAAGAAAATAGAGTGACTGATTAAATAATCGATCTTAATATATTAAAGTCTCGTAACACGCCTCTGTCAAAGCAAGAGAATGCTGAATTATAAGCTCAATAAATGCCTTGAAGAAAGAGGGAATTTTTGGGCTATTTATCAATGTAAAATTACTCAAATAAACCATTTTCACGCTTGAGATTAGCTATCTGTTTGTAATCTAAGGGAAATCTAAACTAACCTAACCCAGCCGGTGTAAAGATGCAGTAATACTCTTTAATAAGCTTTTAAATTTCTTAGAAACATTATAAAATATACCATAAATAACAAGATGAGTTATGGATGTAGTGAGGGACGATATGAGGGGGTATGGTGTGACGGAGGAGGACGCAGAAGATAGGGCGATATGGAGGCGATTGATCCTCAGTAGCGACATCTTAATGGGAGAAGCCGAAAGAGTTGATGATGACTGTGACTAACAACAATGATGTAATTGAATCAGCTCTACTACTGCTGCTATTACTATAAGCCGTAAATGTATCGGATATATAAGAAGTATGCAGAAGTAGTGATTATATGATTTCTAACCTGAGAATCACAGTTTTCTCTCATATTAAAGCTCTCCACTTTCCTTTTCCAAAACACCATGTCTCAAATATCCCCATTTGAGATAGTATAGAGACAGAGCATCTCCCATTAGAGATAATAGATCTCTTCGACAGAAATGATTTATTGGCAAAAAATTCTTGGAGACTTGATATGACCTTATGGAAGCAGGGTTTCTGAACTAAAGTCTTTTTCTCAAGAAAGATAACTTTTACTCATTATTTGTTTATCCTGACGATGGTAGCTTATTGCCTTCGAAAACTTGCATTCCAGGTCTTCCAGAAACTATTGCGAATAAAAAGTAATCTCTGGCGAAGGTATCTGTTGCATTTATTGGAGACACTGTCTCTATACACTCTTCAACAGGATATTTGAGGCTTATGTATATTATACTGTTCTCTTTGATGTTATTCCCATATATATATATATATATATATATATATATATATATATATATATATATATATATATATATATATATATGTATATATATATATATATATATATATATATATATATATATATATATATATATATATATATATATATATATATATATATATATATATATATATATATATATATATATATATATATATCTGTGTGTGTGTGTGTGTGTACTTTTTGTAATTCAGTTGCGGTACGGAATTTTCCTTCCAATATACTCTTGGATTTGCTTCCTTCGAGAGTTATCCCCAGTGGCTCATCAAGATCAGGATGCTTATTTTATGTCTAGTTTAAGACGCCTTGTTTTAGTGTTGTTCCAGAATGGAATACAACATGAAAATAATTATACTGTGCATTAGAATGCCTCTCCATTGACCTTCTCAACAACTATATTAATTTGAATACAGGATTTTGCATCATAGAATATCACGACGAGAACCATTGGAGACCAATATTATGAGGCAACAATTTAATTTTTCTTTTCTTATGTCTATTTTAGCATTTTCCAGCGCCGTGACGCAAGAGATTACGACATAGTTACTCGTTAAGTATTTCAGGTAAAGTGGACAGTCCAAAAAAGTGAATGAAAATATAGATATTATTACGTTTTGATTGAAAGAAATTTCACCATGTCATATCGTCGTGTTTACATCACATTTCGAGAACCCGTTTTAATATTTCTGAATCATGGGATAGGTGCTTGGAAGAGGGTCCCCCCATTCACGGGGAGTAAAGGGGGATTTATACGGTCAAACGGTTCGACAGACAAGTGTTTGAAGTGATGTTCGAACGTGTGAACGGGGTATTTGGTTGTCGAACACGGAACGTGTTCGACAACCAAATACCCCGTTCACACGTTCGAACATCACTTCAAACACTTGTCTGTCGAACCGCGTTCGACGAACCGTTTGACCGTGTAAACCGCCCTTAATTGTGACGTAAAACGGTGCCTCAATGAAGACACGTAAAAAAAAAAAAAAAAAAAAAACCCTACCCTGTATCAGGTGTTGAACAAATCCAGTCTCAAAGTGAAATGGAAAGTATTGGCTACACAAGCGAGATGAAAGGAAACCATTGTTTACATATTGCATATCCTTGCGGTTTGTACTGGCAGTGTAAGTAGGACTTCATTACAAAGAGAATACCTATTCAGTTACAGAATGTCTACATTAATACGGGACCATTCTCCACAAGGGTGAAATGGCTTTGAAGGATATCCTAGGCTGAGAGGCTATATATAAAGTAACACAGAGTTACCAACTCTGAAAACATCTTTCTCATTAACATGGTAAAGATTACGAGGCTCTGATTCAGAGCAGAGAAATATCACCATTTTTCGTTTTCTAAGATTAAATATTGCTGTAGAATTCATTCTTTTTCTTTTTTCTTTATTTTAACCATGAAATATAATTTCGAAAATAAATATAAAGCTGAAATGTAACAGCACTACAGTAATCGATAATTGATAATAATAAGCATCGTGTGCTAGAGATGGAGATCGTGAAAAATCTTTCCTATTAACAAAGTTTGTCTTATTTTTTCTTCTACAAATTGTATAAAAGAGAGTGGGATATTTTATTTCTACACGTGAAGTTTAGATGGAGAGCGATTAAATACTATCAACCATGGCATGGATTCCCCTGCATTATGCATTCGTTCTAGGTAAGTGAATGTGGACAAAAAAGTCTTTTACTTGATGTGGTAACATGCGAGTGTATATATATATATATATATATATATATATATATATATATATATATATATATATATATATATATATATATATATATATATATAATGTATGTTTACATACATTCACACACAGTTACATACATATATATATATATATATATATATATATATATATATATATATATATATATATATATATATATATATATATATATATATATAATGTATGTTTACATACTCTCACACACAGTTGCATATATATATATATATATATATATATATATATATATATATATATATATATATATATATATATATATATATATATATACACACACACATATATATATTTATATATATATATGTATATATATATATATATATATATATATATATATATGTATATATTGTATATATATATATATATATATATATATATATATATATATATATATATATATATATATATATATATATATATATATATATATATATATATAGAGAGAGAGAGAGAGAGAGAGAGAGAGAGAGAGAGAGAGAGAGAGAGAGAGAGAGTGAGAGAAAGAGAGTTACCTGGCAAATAAAAAGATTCACCGAAGTTCAAGTGATACAAAGCGTTTTCTGATTAAAATTAATAATAATAATAATAATAATAATAATAATAATAATAATAATAATAATAATAATAATAATAAAAGAAATGGCGAAAATACAGTAATTTAGAAATAAAAAAGTATATAACAATAATAATGGTAAGAAGGAAAATTTAAAAGACAAAAAAACATTAACTTTTATCTATATTTTTATATTATTCTATGTAATGTTGTGATATTTACTCCATGTCAATTTTACTGTTATTGTTATCGTTGTTATTTGCCATTTTATGTTGCTATTAATATCCATTTGCATGAGGGTGGATATAGACAAGTAGGAGCTGGGGAATTAATGCTGCATACCCTTCTTAACGCCCTGTTGTGAGCTCAAACCCGGCTATATCACCTTCCAAGTCGAACGCTCTAACCACTGAGCATCCGCGTCAAATAGGAAAAAGGAGTGTTGTTTAAAAGTTGCATGATTATGGCCTACAGAGAATATTGTAGGTTTTTCACATTAATTAGAAATATTTTCTCATGAATATGCAAGATACTTTTTGAGGTGTTTATTTACTTATTTATTTATTTGTTTATTTATTTATTTTTATCTATTTATTTATTTTTTATTTTTATTTGTATTTTCAGTATATTTATTGGGTGGAACTATCGCTAACTACCATTATGCAGAACCTGAAAACTCTCTCCAGATTTTGCCTTATGGGAGAGTCAATAGTCGGCAAGAAACGACGGTGTTTAGTCAGTCAGTCTCCAAAAAAGGTACAAGTTATGGGGGACAGGGGAATCCAAGTCTCATTGGATCCAGCAGAGCTAGAGACGAAACTCTAAAAGCAAAAGATGAATTGTTGACCCCTAATATCACAGGAACCAAATTGGTTGCTGGGAAATGGAAAAATAAGACAACTAGAACGAAAATTAATCGAGGCTCCACAAGATTTAGTGGAGTAGTAAATTCAGAAAGAAAACAAAATAATGGAGAGGTAATTTTAGGCTTCACAGGATCCAATGGGTTTGCAAGAAAAACTAACAACCCAATTAACAGAGAAACGATTCCAAGAAATAGAGGTTCTATTAGATTTTCAGGAGTAATTCCAGGTTCAACTAGAAGACTGGATTCCACAAGCAGGACAAGAAGCAAAATGATTACGGAAGGATCAGGGCAAAAGCTCGATAATATGCAGATCACTCCAGTTCCTACCGGATCCTCAGGAATTGTAGGTGCTAAGATGTCACTTAGTAGACAGAGAATACCAGGAAGAGTACCTAACAGAGTAATTACAGGACAGAAACAAAGGTTTATTAATGGGCAGGTCATGCCATTCCCCAAAACATCAATAGGATCTACATTTGAAGGAGGAGTACAAAGTCCAGTTAACACGCATAGACCTCCAGGCCTCTCAGGAGTCAGAGAACCTGTAAAAGTAGAGACCAAACCACTTCGTAGTCAGATGGCTTCAGCCCTTGCAGATTCCAGTAAATTACTTACACAGGGAGGGCAAAGCCTTGTCATAGGTCAAGTGACTTCTGATAGTACAAAATATAGAACAAATGCAGGAAGAGAACAAAGCGTGCATAATGGACAAGCAACGCTGCTCAATAGATCTGGTAGACCTATAAGTGAACAGCAAAAACCACTTGGAAAACAAGTAATGCCAGCCAACATAAGAGGAACTAAAAAACGAATTAATAAACAGATAACTCTGGATGCCACAGGAGCAGAAGTAAGTACAGATTCAAGTGGAGATATAATAGGAGGGCAAAGGCAAGAAAATAGACAGATAATTTCATTTACTACGGGACCAAGAAGTGTTATAGGCGAGAGAGGAAACGGTATCTACCAGCGTAATATTAGATTAAATGCGAATGCTGATCCTATTACAAGTTTAGCAGCTGCAATACCAAGGGGTGGCATACCGGGACGGGAATATCCTATTCTCTCTTCCATTCCAAACACAGACTTTACATGCAGTGGACAGATCAATGGTTATTACGCCGATACATCTCCTGAGGCTCGATGTCAGGTGCGTTATATTGCATGAAATATTTACCTTTTTATCTTTGTTGTAGATCTCTCTTCACTGTGTTGTATTTACTTAGCACTCTTCTATAGCACAATAAAATTGCACTATACAAGACTTAATTATCGTTTAGGGCTATAATAATGACATATGGTTGCAAAATGTTCCGCTCTTTCCTAACGTTATCTAACTTTATTCCATATACAAATTATGGTCATTTATTTATTTATTTACTTGCATAATACAATTTTAATTATATACATATTATATCTTATATATATATATATATATATATATATATATATATATATATATATATATATATATATATATATATATATATATATATATATATATATATTACTCGATAATTTATATTTGTATGTATGCATATAATTTTGCATACATCTATCATAATATGCAATCATATATCATTAAGTATACAATATTTTCTATTTCCACTCACAGGTATATCATATATGTCAAAATGGCAACATGAACTCTTTTCTCTGTCCCAATGGAACAATCTATAATCAGCAATATTTTGTCTGTGATTGGTGGTACAACGTTGACTGCAATTCTGCCAGCATATTTTTCGGCAGGAATGCTGAGATTGGAAATGCAAATAGTAAGAGTATTGTTAACGACAATATCTTTGGCATACCATCTGCATCCCAGAAATCCTTCTCTTCTCCACGAGAAGTCACCGGCAACACTTTATCATCAGCTACGAAGAGGCCCTCAGTATTATATAACAGAGGCAATTCAGATACGCAGAAATATGACTATATAACCACAAGACCTGAAGAGAGAAAGAACGTATTGCCCTCGAGAACTTTCACCGTCAGAGGTAGTATAAAGAATCGAGATTCAAGCAAGAAAAACAATGAAGGGAATCAAAATGACAGGAGGAAAACTCCTATTATCGAAAGAGGCTACACGAATAGTGGATCGGAATATGCTGCACTAAATAACAGGAATACTGGGGGAAGTCCAGACAACAGGAATCGAGTCGGAAACATCAAAACATCATATTATTATGCCATTAAAGAAAAAGATTCTGAACTTTTAGTGCCTTTGGAGAAACTTATTATATTGTAAAGTAAAGTCCTACTCAGAGAATGATCAAGATGTAACCACATTCAAGCACACACATACGCACTCATAGGCCCGATTTCTTAAACAGTGTAAACCTAGGATACCATATTGTTAGTTAGCTAGACACACACAAATGGATTTCATACTCCGTATGTGTGTGCTTGTATGTGATACACAGAACAGCGTCAGATGCATTTGTGAAATCCATTTGTGTGTCCAGCTAACTAAGAATATGGTATCCTAGATTTACACTGTTTAGGAAATCGGGTCATACTCAGCTACGTACTTTATACCATAAAACACTCATGCGCTCACAAACCTTATAACAGTAGGAACAGGTGTGTAAGTGCCTGGGTACTTCTCTAATTGTTCGTATATTTTAGTGTTAATGGGAAGACCAACCAAGATATATACCAAGTGGAATAAAGCTTTCTGAGTCTAAATAACTGTGAATATGTAATTTTTCTACTGTATGCAAACTGTGAATCGCAAAGGACAAGTCACTGTCAGGGTTACCAGATGGCAGAGACACCTCACGGCCAAATTCTGTGCATTTCAAGGCCAAATCCGGCCAAACTTTTTTTTTTTTTGTCTACGGCCAAATTCTTTTGAATGGAAATATGTACGGTAAGTATATAATTTTAAATCAGCCCGGCACGTAAATTAAAAGAATTTTAACCCTGCACCTAATGCATAGTCATTTAAACCTGTACACATAACTGTCAAGAACGAGAATTAATGCTTTATTTTGCTTGAAAACTAATCCTCACAATCATAAAAAAAAAAATCTAATGCAAATAAATTATTCTACAATTTCTTCCATTATGATCACTATTGATATCTTTATATTTCTCAAAGCTTATATATATCAGATTACTACATACATACATACATATACCTTGGCTGTTTCCCCCTTTAATTGGGGGGTAGCCGATATCAAGAAAGGAAAACAAATAGCGGGATTACTTTGCTCTATGGGCAATGACGAGGGAGCTAGCGACTGTTCAGATGGCACTGCTGGAGTGCCACAGCCCATCCTCCCGGCTCTTCCACAACCTGTGTCGCCTCACAACTGCCAGCTCCTTCTACTGCCCCTACCACAGGGCTATCTCTGTAAGATGCAGCCCCGTGGTAACAGCAGATGCCCATCAGAGCCGCGTCACAATCGCTCGCCACTCATTCCTATTCCTAGCACGCTCACTTGCTTCCCTCACATCCATCCTCCTATCATTCAGGGCTCTCCTTACTCCATCCATCCATCCAAACCTAGGCCTCCCTGTAGCATTTCTCCCATCAACTCTCGCATTCATCACCTTTTTCAGCAGCCTTTCGTCATCAATCCTTTCCACATGGCCAAACCATATCAGAACATTCATATCTACTCTGGCTGCAATTTCTCTCCTCACACCCGTTCTTGCTCTCACCACTTCATTCCTAACCCTATCCTACCAAGTTATAAATTGAAGTTTCAAATTCGTATTAACACGGGAAATATTTAGCCATTTTTCCTGCAGTCTTTCAAATTGGAAAAAAAGATTTTTTAATACTGAAGCGTGGAATTTCTGAAAAAGTAACGTAAGTATGTATGTACTAGGAACTTTTTAATATCTCTTACCTTGTCACGATGGAGTTCAACATAAAACTGAAGTGAACTGCTTCTATTACTATTAATTTATTGGAACTTAAAATATATTTGAGTTGTAAGCTTGTAATTTTGCTATTTGGATTAACAAATTTAATCATACATTTTGCTGTTTAATAATGATGATAATAATAATAATAATAATAATAATAATAATAATAATAATAATAATAATAATAATAGAAATAATAATAATGCAGTTTTCTGCCTTTGTAGGATAATTATGAGTTATCATTATTTCATGAAATAGTGGATATATATATATATATATATATATATATATATATATATATATATATATATATATATATATATATATATATATATATATATATATATATATCAGTTTCAATTATCATCTTCATTTATATATTATTTTCTAACTGATAAGTCATTGAATTCCTATGGAATTGTAAATCATGATTATATGTGCATTCATAAAAGCACAAGATAAGCAATAGGTTATGTATAATTCATATTCAGATCTAGTATTATATTTGATTTTGATGAAATTCAGATAGGCACAACATAAATGTACTCTCCAAGATTAGTGATCTTAATTTTCTTTTTTCCTTAATTCATAGTAGTTTTTGACATGAATACAAGCTTTGTTGTAAGTCAGTCTACACCTTTCCACAAAGCTCTTTTGGAGAGTGTCAACTATTATGTTTTGATTATCTCTGCTTTCTGTATGTATGTATCTAATTTAATTTCATTTGGAATTAATATTTACAATATGAAATGGAGTGTTCAGTAATTCACAGCTCATGAAATTATATCTTTATTATTTGCTTTAGCACATTACAGCTGTTGAATAATTATTATTGCTTTTTTAGAAGAAATTTTTAGGCTCAGATAATGCAAAATCAATTGTCTTTTTTCTCAGAACTGAATCTTGAAGAACTAATTTTTTTAAGGTTCTGAAAGTGAAACTTTAATGTCTAATTTGTATTTTAGAAACTAATTTCATATCTTCTTTAACTTAATGCAGTTTCCTGTTAATGTCATCTACAACTATGACAATTACTGGACATATTATTATTATTATTATTAAGGTATTATTATTATTATGTTATATGCTGTAGTTTTATATTATTTAACTATAATGCGAGTTCTTTTTTCCTAAATTTTATGATGCAACTTTGATTATAATTCATTTGATATAATCAAACACTTGTTGATTATTATGTGAAGAAATTATCTCAAATTGCACCAATAATAAAATTAATTATGAATGTATTAATCTTTTATTATCAACTGTGGCATGACTGCTGAACACTCCTTTTCATTCTTGTACCATAATTTCATGTCACTCAGGGAGCAAATAATTAATTATACAATTAGAGTCACTTGACCGTCTGGCAGTATATAGGTCTGTTTCAGAAAGAAGAGTGACTTAAACATTTCTTCATGTAAGAATAAAACTTGTTCATTTGTTTTTCTTAATGGAGTAAGTTCTTTAGTTGCTGCAAAAATCATCATTGCATATTTTTTTTTTTAAACATTGGTGGAAGTTTTCCTAAGACTTACATATGATCCTATTGATTTTATATGAGTTTTTTTTTTTTTTTTTTTTTTTTTTTTTTTTCTCCTGTTTGTGTCAGTTTTAATCCCTCTAAGTTCTGACTTGGTATAGGCACCATGCATAAGTGTATCACAAACAAATTTATTACTGTCAGATTAGAAGAGTTTACCCAGATAGCTGCAGTTAGACTTCAAGACTTCTCATTTCACCAAATACTGTATATAAATGTTAATTTTAATACTGACAAAATCATTCAATCTAATAGCTGCTATTGGACTTAGGGACTCCTCATTTCACTAAAGTTATAAATGTTAATGTTAAAAACTGACAGAGGCATTCAATTTGATAGCTGCAATTGGACCTGGGGGA
This sequence comes from Halocaridina rubra, assembly GCA_037179515.1. NCBI lineage: Eukaryota > Metazoa > Arthropoda > Malacostraca > Decapoda > Atyidae > Halocaridina > Halocaridina rubra. Next base: position 1,540 of record JAXCGZ010024145.1, on the reverse strand, counting down.
CTTCTCATTTCATCAGAGATATAAATACTAAAATATTAATATTGACAGAGTAGAAGCATTTATACTGACTGCTACCCTTGGACTCGGTGATTCCTCATTTTACCTGAGATATAAATTATGAAATTATAACTCTGACAAAAGAATTCACCCTTATTGCTGCAGTTGGACCTAAGGATTCTTCATTTCACCAGAGATATAGATGTTAATAACAGTAGTCACCGTGGCTCAAGCGGTAGCGTTCGCGACTTAGAGGCGTCAGGTCGAGGGTTCGCATCCTGTCACGGTCTGAGGTTAGCAAGGGTATGCACTCATTGTAACGATTACATCTGCCAAAACAAGTCCTTAGCAAGAAGGCAACCGTCCTAGCCCTTGGTTGAAAAGGGAGTCCGTGACGTAAGACCTGAACAAACACTGTTTGTAGTCTCCGTGGCAAAATAGTAGCGTCTGCGGCTCTGAAGCGGCAGGTCGAGGGTTCGCGCCCCGTCACGGACTGAGGTTAGTAAGGGCATACACTTAGGGTAACGATTACATCTTCCAAAAAAAAGTCCTTCGTAAGAAGGCAACCGTTCTAGCCCTAAGTAGAAAAGGGAGTTCGTGATATAAAACCGAATCCAATAATAATAATAATAATAATAATAATAATAATAATAATAATAATAATAATAATAATAATAATAATAACAATAATAATAATAATAATAATAATAATAATAATAATAATAATAATAATAATAATAATAAAAATAATGATAATAATAATAATAATAATAATAATAATAATAATAATAATAATAATAATAATAATAATAATAATAATAATAATAATAACCTTTAATAGTGTTAAAACTCCTCCAGGAAAAAAAAAAAAAAGGAAAGATAGCCTTTATTAGTGTAAGTGAGAATTTATCGGGAAGTGGCAAATATTCATCAGAAAGTGACCTTATCAACCCTTCTGGAGTGCCAGAAAGGGAGATATGATGAGAGAGATATTCAGATGTGAGAAAGTTCTTTTGAATATGAGGGTAATCTGTCTCACCTTTTGCTGGTGACAAAGAATCGATCCCTGTATCAGATTAAGCTGGTACAGCCATTATTTGTACTTGTACAATGTCACTGTCAGTTTTCTTTGGTCCTTCATTGTTTATCTCTGAAGAATTTAGTTCTGGTGATTTAATCAGTGAGGAGATCAAAGGCGCTGGAAGACTTGAAGAACTTCCTTCCAGGGAGTCAGTCGTTTGAAGTATCTATGGAATAAGGTCCTCGGACTTTTCCGTTTCTTCGTCTTCATTTGTGCTGGAAGTTGGGGGTCTTCTGTCATTTTGGTCATTTCATAGTGGTGCCCTTTTGGAGTTTGACAGCGGTATCAAAGGTAATTCCGAAGTACAAAAAGATAAATGCATTAGCTGTTGTAATGCCGGTCATATTTGCTGGAAAAGCTCGGTCCTTTAATGCTGGAAAACAGTCATCGTTGTTCATGAAGATGTAATTCACTTTGTTAGCTCCGTTGGTAGGGGTAGTTGGAATGATATGGTATAGGCAC
>JAXCGZ010024144.1:12500-14154 GCA_037179515.1 Halocaridina rubra | reverse complement strand
ATATATATATATATATATATATATATATATATATATATATATATATATATATATATATATATATATATATATATATATATATATATATATATATATATATATATATATATATATATATATATATATATATATATATATATATATATTAATAATAGACATGTATGCAATTACAGGCACTCGTGCGCACATAAATAGCAGCTACAGAACGAATGTTCTTTGTTTGTTGTTTTATGTGTTACTATTAAAACCGAGTGGCATGGGGGTGGACACAGAAAAAAAAAATTGAATTAAAGCTGAACAACAATTATTGCTACTTTGAAATACAGTAATTACCCTGGAGTCAATGCTAATGTTTCTGTGCTAGCATACACAGTCCTATTTATCTTTATAATATATATTGAGACAATCTAGTATAACAACATAATTATCAGCTAATTCCGGCACCTTCTAAGACGGTAAGTAAGTAATTAAATTAAAGCTTAACTTTCAGTGGGTTATGATTGAGATGTAACCTTCACACCTAACTTTAAGATTATGATCAACTAATTGTTCCATATGCAATTCTATATTCTCTGGGTATGAGTATGTGCACTTTACTACAACTATGTAAATTAATTACTATCATTCTATTAGTTTATACAGTTAATTCCCTTTACTATGACGTATTAAATAGGTAAAGTAATTCGATTAGTAAAGTAAGAATTTCTCCCTATAGCATTAAAAAAATTATGAAAGTAGACTGTACTGTATTCAGTGTACTAAGAAGAGCATTATAGAATGGAAAAAAAATACTAATTACTTTAAAGCTGCTCAGTATTTTACTGCACATCTTGAAACCGTAAAATTTACTGTACTCAATGTTACTTACACCGGAATAATAGAATAAAAACTAGTTTAATACATTACATATATCGCTGAACACTTTAATATTGTGTGTTTTACTGAATTCTGGGATATCAAGACTAAAGGAAAGGATTAAAATATTATTCCGTTTATTAAAGAATATATAATTCTATTTTTCTATACACTTTCACTAAGAATATTTCGCAGTATTCAGATAATATCCACTCCAGATTTTTTTATCGGCTTATATGCCACTATTAATCCCAATTATGGAAGTGAATATATACAATATGTGGCTGAAAAATTAATTTTGGATGCCCTTCCAAAATCTCCGTGGTGGACTCGATCGTGGGTCTGTCATCTGACAAGCCGAATGTTCTAAAGACTCGTGGTTCTACCAGAATGTTAAAGATAATTTCACTCTTTGCAGAGATATTCCTATTGCTCTATTGTCTTCCAAAAAGATTTTTTTTTTCAGATTTATTCACATATATCTACAAAAAGAATAATAAATTACTCCCTATTACAAAGCAAAGTGATATTGGCAACAACAGGTTTCGCGAGAAAATGATTCAATGCAGATCTGGCACAGCCATTGAAAAAGCTTCAACCTCCTTAATAAGTTTTGTTCCATGTACATGATTCATGTCGCTGGTGAGAGTGAAACAGCTGCCTACGAATTAGGAAGCAAATTAACTTTCAATTATGCCCCAAATGGTCTCGAATATCTGTACTGCATATGAAATATTGAACATAATAGCACTTTGTTCTTAACGCAATGCCTGAAACTTCGTATCCATTAGACAAGCAC
>JAXCGZ010024143.1:0-14182 GCA_037179515.1 Halocaridina rubra | reverse complement strand
ATATATGTTTTTTACTATTTTTTACTGTTTTATTATTCTTAGGCTAATAAAGTAGTTTTTTATCAATAAAATCATGAAACTACTGGAAATATAAATATATATGCTAGCTCACGTAGCTACGACCCCAATACATTGTACGCTATCGAACACAAGCAAAACGTTTAATAAGCACAACGTGAACGGCGCACACGTGAGTTAGACTGAACGAGACTTTGTCCAAAACGCTGATAGCGGTATCGTATTTTATATGTTGCAATACTGTTAGTATTTATGTTTTTTACTATTTTTTACTGTTTATTATTCTTAGGCTAATAAAGTAGTTTTTTTTATCAATAAAATCATGAAACTACTGGAAATATAAATATATATGCTAGCTCACGTAGCTGCGACCCCAATACATTGTACGCTATCGAACAGTATTTCGCATGTTGCAATACTGTGAGTTATACTGTACGTACGTATATCATTCAGTTATTAGTACAATGTATATTAATTTAAAATTCATTTACTTATTTGATGATTGTACAAAATCTATTGTATTTATTCATTGTAATTTGGACCAACTATTCCTTTTGTAAAGATTATACTGTACTTTTCAAAAGAGGTGGTCAATAATCGTATCTATCTATCTATCTATCTAAATTTATGTTTTTTACTATTTTTTATTGTTTTATTATTCGTAGGCTGGGAAATAAATTTTTTTATCAATTAGATAATGAAATATGTTTTTTTCAATAAAAAAAAATGAAAATACCGATATTTTTTATTTTTTTTATTTTAATATTTTTGCATATACCCATAAAATAGAATAATAATTTATAAAAAAAAAAAAAAAAAAAGCGATACAGTGAGAACGCGAACCAAGAAATGCGAATAACCGGGGGAACACTGTAATTGCTAATATATTATTTAGATATTGTAGTGAAAAAACGTCAAAGGAAGAAAAAATTTATAAAAAGAATTTGTAGAAAAAGAAATCAAATAATAAAAACTGCACTAGCAATTTAGCAAAGCAAAACCAAGACTTGGGAGCCGTTGCAAAAGGCATATCCCACCCAACTAGACTACTACTACAGTAAATCTGTATATCTAGGCTAGCCTAGAGACAAGCTAATTCAGTTTAAGTCGTTTTTGAACTTAAGTCGTCTCTCCTGGAACCAATTAACGATGTTGGGTGAGGTATACCTGTATATATATACACAGTGGTGACCCCACCCCACGAATGCCTGTACCCACAAACAAAATTTTGAACAAATTTTGACCCCAACCCACGAACACACGTGTCCCACTTGCCTGCTCTCAGTTCTGCATTGGTGCCTGCGCTGTGTGGTTTGTTCATTTTCTGTTCATAGTTCTTGCTTTATTTTCTATTGTTTTACCTTTCATATAGCCCTTATTATGGCTCCTAAGAAAGTTAAAAGTGTGTGTGATATTGGGGGACTCTCCTTCCAAAAATTAGTCCCCCTCCTGCTCCTCCTCCACCTCCACCATCCATGTATGCCAGCAACAGTCATGCACAAACGTAAATGCAGTACTGTTTCTTCCCTACATTATTTTTTTTTTTACCTACAGTATTTACGCTTTCCTACTGTATTAGTTATTTGGGAGAATGTAACAACTTTTTCTAAGTGTTGGACTTTGCTATTTTATACTAGGTATCAGTTAGGGTATACTGTACAGTGATCCCCCGCTGTATCGCGTTTCTTGGTTCGCGTTTTCACTGTATCGCGTTTTTTTTTTTTTTTGGCAAATTATTATTGTAAAATACCTATGTACATGAGTATGTCATGTAATCACCACTTCATTCACGGTAATTTTATCTATCACTTTCATATAAATTTACGGTGCATGCTGTTATTTATGAAGTAAAGGGTGGTTTGTTAACAGTACAGGGAGGGTTTATACAGTGTAAACGTAAAAATAAATTAAAATATCTATTTACATGTAGGCTGATCCTACTTCACAGTTTTCCTGTCTCGCTCCGGGACCCGGAACCGAACTACCGCGATAATGGGGGGGATTACTGTATACCTGAATATGTGCATGTTTTACTTTAATAGAATAGAATCCTTTCTATTATTAATGTAATTTTCCTTTTACTGATGAAATACATATAACCTGTATTATATTTCATGTTTTTAGTGACTAAAAAAATTTTAAAATGAATATTTATTGTGACCAGGAACGGATTAATTGAATTTACATGCTTTTCAATGGGAAAAATAAATCTAACCCAAGAACAGTTTTTGGGAACGGATTACGTTCTTGGATGGAGTCACCACCGTATATATATATATATATATATATATATATATATATATATATATATATATATATATATATATATATATATATATATATATATATATATAATATAATATAATATAATATAATATAATATATATATATATATATATATATATATATATATATATATATATATATATATATATATATATATATATATATATATATATATATATATATATATATATATATATATATATATATATATATATATATATATATTATAATATAATATAATATAATATAATATAATATAATATAATATAATATATATATATATATATATATATATATATATATATATATATATATATATATATATATATATATATATATATATATATATATATATATATATATATATATATATATACAGAGAGAGAGAGAGAGAGAGAGAGGTAAGAAGAAAAGGAAGAAAGAGAAATATCCTTGAATTTGCGGAATTGAAGTTGGCTGGCTGGGGGATGTTAGGTAATGGGGAGAGTGTTTTTGATGGTAGGAATGGGGTGGGGAGGGGGGGTTAGACTTAGTTGAGTGAATGGTTGTCGTCTTATTCTCTGAATGGTGGCAGCAGCACTTGATTCTGATAGCCGTGTAGCCTATGGACAGTGATCTTGCAATCGCATTGCCTGATAGTTTCATTAAGGTGGTTGGCGTTCACTTTCCTACATTTTCTTCATCTTAGCATCATCATCATTATTATTCTTATTATTATTAATATTATTATTATTATTGTTTTTATTACTGTTATTTATTAATAATAGGTTAGTTGTGGAGAAATTACTTTACTTTGCATAGGGGAGCTGCTGAAAGCATTTCTTTTCATCTTAAATTCCTCTCGAGGTAAAACAGTCCATGGAATGGGTTTTGAACATATGCATTGTACGAAATATCGGACTCGTGTCTGTTCTTTCTTTACATTTGTAGCCACCTTTTGCTCAGATGTCAGTTGTAGGCATTTTCCTCTTGTCACTTTTTATTTGTGTTACTTTTGATCTAGTGCCTCTCTCTCTCTCTCTCTCTCTCTCTCTCTCTCTCTCTCTCTCTCTCTCTCTCTCTCTCTCTCTCTCTCTCTGTGATTACCTAATTGTGTTTACGGGAAAGAGCCCAAAGCTCGTATCTTCCCGTCTCCTGATCGGTTCCATTTTAGACTTAGTGATACTTATCATACCTGTCCTTAAAACTATGGATTGAGATAGCATTAACTACCTCCTCGCTTAGCGAATTCCAATTATCAACTACTCTTACACTGAAAAAGTATTTCCTTACATCCTGCGAAGAAGTTTTCTTACGAAGCTTCAAACTATGACCTCTAGTTCTAGAGCCAGCCATATCAAAATATCGATCCCTATCCACTCTATCATAACCATTAAGGAATTTAAAGACTGTCACCATATCCCCCCTCACTCTTCTAGCTTCGAGTGATGGTAAGTCTAATTCCCTCAGCCTCTCATCATAACTGAGATTGCGTATTTCTGGCACCAGTTTCGTGGCATGTCTTTGAACTTTTTCAAGCTTAGCTATGTGCTTTTTCTAGTGCGGATTCCAAAAGGGGGCTGCATATTCGAGTTTTGGCCTCACATAGGTTACATAAATATTTCTGAACATTTCCTTGTCCATGTGCCTGAAGGCTACCCTTACATTTGATAAGAATGCATATGCTGCCCTTACTATGCCATTTATATGTATTTCTGGAGACAAATCTGCCAGTATGTTTACTCCTAGATCTCTCTCATTTTCTGTCTCTTGAAGTTGTACTCCAGCCACCGAGTAGTCAAGCTTGGGCCTTCTTGCACTTGTACCCATTCTCATTACCTTACATTTTGAAGTATTGAATTTCATTAGCCACTTTTCTGACCACTCATGCAGATTATTTAGATCCTCCTGAAGTTCTCTATCATTGTTCTCGTTTTTTACTTTCTTCACAATCTTTGCATCATCTGCAAACATATTCATGAATGAATTTACAGACTCTGGTAGGTCATTTACATATACAAGGAACAAAAGTGGCCCTAAAACTGAACCCTGTGGAACTCCACTACTAACTCTTCTCCATTCAGACACCGAGTGTCTTACTCTAACCCTCTGTTCCCTTCCTTCTAAGTAAGTTTTTATGTGTGTGTGTGTGTGTGTGTCGGCAGCTGCAAGAAGTTGTCGTAGAATAATATTTTTTTGCCGCGCCCTCTTTATTTTGACATTTTATGATCTTTCCTCATTCCATTTCTGTCTCTGTTTTTAGGGGAGGGGACTGCCCTTTACTACCTCATTACATCAATGCCAGTCTCGCACCCTGGAGGTCCTGAGTTCACGAAATTGATTGGTACAGGATGTATTCCCTAGAATCTCTCGGTGTCAGGATAGGGTAGTGGTATTCCTCGTGTTGCAGGTAGCCCCCCCCTCTTTACTCATACTGATAAAATAGCACAGCATGGCTCATGGGGGGATCAGCGATGACATCGAGTGCATCCACTTAATTGAACATACTAACTCAGTGTGACTCTACTATAATGTTGGGAATATTTTCTTCAACAAATACTGTGTGTATATATATATATATATATATATATATATATATATATATATATATATATATATATTATATATATATATATATATATATATATATATATATATATATATATATATATATATATATATATATATCATTCTGAGCCTAGAACTTATTGCAAAAAGTTTAGTAGAGGGAGGAGAAGACTCACATTTAATTTTGTTAAAACAAATTGGGTTTCCGTATACCACTGACATATGCTCATAAATACAACAGAGCTATTCATAGACTGTATACAGTTGCATAATTTGTAAAAAGTACGATTAGATTATATGTTAATTATAGGTTGCTTTTCCCCCTGTGTATTTTTGCTTAGCCTGTGTACATTACTTGATCTTTGTCTGCTCATTCTTGTTAGTATCTTTATAAGTGCTGTGTACTTGTTTGTTCGTATATTATTCTCATTATAGGCTACGGTATCTGTTTTAATATTCCCTCTGTGTTTCTGTGCATTGCCTTTACATTTTGCCTAAATACTTGTAACTACTCATCTGTGCATATTTTTCTTTTGTTAAAACTAGCTATTTTTACATCTTTTTATCTATACAATTTCTGTGTAACTGCCTCTGTGACTCTTTCTGTGCATCATATGTGTTGTTTGTATACAATTATTTCTTTGTCTGTCAATTAAGGTATCCATCCCTTTAGCTTTCTGGCCCAGTGCGTGTATATATTTGTATGGTAATTGACTTGTGTCTTTTTACATATATCCGTATTTTTATGCTTTTCTTGATGATAATATTTAAGTTTACAAATGGTTTGTTGAAATAGCACATTTCCTCTTCTAACACTTGCCAAATCGCTGAGGTAGTATCCATGTGCTGGCGCGCACACACACACACACACACACACACACACACACACACACACACACACACACACACACACACACACACACACACACACACACACACACACACACACACACACACACACACACACACACACACACACACACACACACACACACACACACACACACACACACACACACACCACACACACACACACACACACACACACAGGAGTAAACATATTGGCAGATTTGTCTCCAGAAATACATATAAATGGCGTAGTAAGGGCAGCATATGCATTCTTATCAAATGTAAGGGTAGCCTTCAGGCACATGGACAAGGAAATGTTCAGAAATATTTATGTAACCTATGTGAGGCCAAAACTCGAATATGCAGCCCCCTTTTGGAATCCGCACTTGAAAAAGCACATAGCTAAGCTTGAAAAAGTTCAAAGACATGCCACGAAACTGGTGCCAGAAATACGCAATCTCGGTTATGATGAGAGGCTGAGGGAATTAGACTTGCCATCACTCGAAGCTAGAAGAGTAAGGGGGGATATGGTGACAGTCTTTAAATTCCTTCATGGTTATGATAGAGTGGATAGGGATCGATATTTCGATATGGCTGGCTCTAGAACTAGAGGTCATAGTTTGAAGCTTCGGAAGAAAACTTGTTTGCAGGATGTAAGGAAATACTTTTTCAGTGTAAGAGTAGTTGATAATTGGAATTCGCTAAGCGAGGAGGTGGTTAATGCTACCTCAATCCATAGTTTTAAGGACAGGTATGATAAGTATCACTAAGTCTAAAAATGGAACCGATCAGGAGACGGGAAGATACGAGCTTTGGGCTCTTTCCCGTAAACACAATTAGGTAATCAATTAGGTAATCACACACACACACACACACACACACACACACACACACACACACACACACACACACACACACACACACACACACACACACACACACACACACACACACACACACACACACACACACACACACACACACACACACACACACACACACACACACACACACACACACACACACACACACACACACACACACACACACACACACACACACACACACACACACACACACACACACACACACACACACACACACACACACACACACACACACACACACACACACACACACACACACACACACACACACACACACACACACACACACACACACACACACACACACACACACACACACACACACACACACACACACACACACACACACACACACACACACACACACACACACACACACACACACACACACACACACACACACACACACACACACACACACACACACACACACACACACACACACACACACACACACACACACACACACACACACACACACACACACACACACACACACACACACACACACACACACACACACACACACACACACACACACACACACACACACACACACCACACACACACACACACACACACACACACACACACACACACACACACACACACACACACACACACACACACACACACACACACACACACACACACACACACACACACACACACACACACACACACACACACACACACACACACACACACACACACACACACACACACACACACACACACACACACACACACACACACACACACACACACACACACACACACACACACACACACACACACACACACACACACACACACACACCACACACACACACACACACACACACACACACACACACACACACACACACACACACACACACACACACACACACACACACACACACACACACACACACACACACACACACACACACACACGTTCAGTGACACACGAAATTGCTCCTCTTAAATTTTTAACTGTTTCGAGTGACTAAGTGCTTAGTGGAAAACTTTACCATAATTTCCATAAATCTGAAATCCAGCAGAGTATTGTGAGTACAAGAACTTATATTTGTTGTAAGACGAGACTGTTCATATTAAAGGAAAAAAAATTGAGAACTTTTTTGTGAGGAAGAGAAAGAAGCTGCCGTCCAGTTTCTGCCTTGAGGGAAATCTAGAAGAGTTGCCAGACGTGGAGCCATCACACCACATTACCTAATTTTTTGTGTAAACTGGGGAAAGCTCTTAAGCCGTTTTACCTGATCCTGTGGTTCTATATATTGTTAAAATCAGTATCCTTCCCATTTATATTAACTAGTTAGTTAGTTTGATACACGAAAAAATTGAATAATAAAAGAAAAAAAAATTACCAAATACCCACCTGTCAACAGTACTGAGTTAAGTTGCCAAGTAGTACAGCAGTCATATTTTCTTCATTTTTTTGCTTTTCTTTTAGCTTTCTCTTTTACTATTTTGTTATTTTGTATATATATTGAGTTAAATGTAAAGTCTAAATCCCGTGATAACATATCTTGGTTAGCAAGTCAGTTTATCAGTTAGGAAGAATATATAACAGAAACAGGTGGGTGCCACCTCGAACACAAATTCGAATTTTCCTTCAGGTTTGACTTTTGTTTTTGTTTTTCTTTTTATACTTAAATTACCATGGTCAAGTTTTTAAGTTAAGATGTGTGTTACCAGAAAGGAGACAAACTGAGTCACTAAATAGCACTTATATGGAGATATAAAAATTCTGTGTGAAGGTAAATTAGAAGTTTTTCTCTTTTCTTTTTTTTTCCTCTTTCTCGTCTTCTTTCTATATTCTGTGAGAGGGAGAACATAAAAATGAAGCCATCTCTGTCCCAAACCTCTCCCACCCATGGGTCGGGAGACGGGGTAGTCATCAGAGGACTTAAACAGAGAATCAAGAAGTTAGAGGAAATGGTTACAAGCCTTGATGATAAAATTCGGAATATGGATGGAGAAATGAAAGAGAATGAAACACTCAGAGAACAAATAAGATCTTTGGAGGAAGCAAATAAAGCACAAGGGCAGGAGAGAAAGGAACTAGAAAAAAGAATAAAGAAGCTGGAAGGGGAAAAGAGTCAACTAGAATCTAGAATTTCTAAACAAGAAGATAAAAACAAACAGCTAAATGACAACCTAAAGGAATTAGATGTTAGTTCACTGCTCTCTTCTGAGAGAGACGAGATTGCTGCTTGGAATGTTCAGATTAAGGAAAACATTGAACAGTTCAGAAAAGAGTTCCAGGAGCTGAATATGGAAAATGATGCCATGAAAACGTCCTTTGCTGATGCACTAAAGGGGAATGTGGCAGTAAAAGAGGCTGTAAAGGTGGTGGCACTGGAAAACATACAAACAGTTGACTATAAAGAGACAGTAATCGAAAAAATGAAAGACGTTGTGATGGAAAGGGCAAACCCACTCATCAGACAGGCACTTGATAAGGAGAAGACAGTGGTAATCTCAGGCATAAGTGAATCCCAGGAGCCAACATGGCAGGGGAGACTTGAAGAAAATAAAGCTAACGTTGTAGACCTGATAAGAAAGCTTGGAGTAGTATGTGGTCCTGAGGATATTGTAAACATACACCAACTAGGTAAATATTCAAGGGAAGGAAAGCCGAGACCAACAAAAGTAACCTTTGAGAGAGGGGAGACATGTAGGGAAATATTGTTGAGAAAAAAAAGTCTAAAAGACCTTCAAGAATGCAAAGAAGTGTTCATTAGACGATACAGAACACAGGAAGAGATGGGAAAGATAAAAAACTTGTTGCAAGAGGCAAGAAGGTTAAATGATGAAAGAAATGAAGAAGAGAAGAAAAATTTTCGTTACAGAATACTTCCAGACAAAGGGGAGATAAAGAAGATAATGACAGAAGATCAGGGGATGGGGCCTCATTAAGATTGTTATACACAAATGCTGATGGATTAGCTGGTAAGGCAGTAGAATTAAAAGATAGGATTCACAACAGTAAGGCAGATATAGTAGCAATTACAGAGACTAAGTTGAGTGAGGACATAAACAGTGCCACAGTTTTTCCTAAGGGTTTCAGAATACTAAGGGTCGAAAGATCTGAGAGGACTGGTGGAGGGATAGCACTGCTCATAAGTGAGAGGATTCAAGTTGAAGAAATAAACTTGGCTATAGAAAGTGAGTTCAGGGAATTTCTTGTTGCTCGCATAAATACTGGGTCAGAGAGCATTATAATAACTGTTGTATACAACCCACCAAGGAACCAAAATAGGCTTGAAATTTATGAGGAAAGTCATATAGGTACGATTGAAGTCATAAACTCAGTTGTTAACATGGCGCGGGAGAAAAAATGTAGGATTTTGATTATGGGAGACTTTAATCATAAAGAGATAGATTGGATAAATCTTGACCCACACAGTGGTGAGGACTCATTTGGGGCAAGATTCCTAGATTGCGTACAAGGGAATTTCCTACACCAACATGTAATGGAACCAACAAGAGCCAGGGGTGGGGATGAGCCATCACTACTTGATCTGGTGTTCACAGATAATGTGTTGGATATTGAAAATATTGAGTATGAACCACCAATTGGAAAGAGTGACCACTGTGTGTTGTTGATGGAGTATATCATTGAAGACATCCTTCCTGAGAGTAGAGGCACTGAGGACATGAGGAGGAACTATCCGAAAGGAGATTACATCAAAATGAATGAGCTTTTTGCAGTTATTGACTGGAGAACCTTATTTTACAACAAATCTGTACAAGAAATGTATGACATCTTTTGTGAGAAATATGGGAAGATAGTAGATTGCTGCATACCTGTCACCAAAGTAGGTGTAATTCATGCCAGAGAGAAATGGTTCGATAATGGGTGTAAAAGAGCTAAGGAGTGGAGAGACAAATGCTGGAAAAGGTATAGGAGGAGAAAAAACATAAATGCCTGGCAAACCTACAAAAGAGCAAGAAATGACTACCTAAGTAAAAGGAGAGAGGCAGAGAGAGATTATGAGAGGGACATCACCAGGAAGGCTAAAGAAAATCCCAAGCTTTTCCACAGCTTTATCAGAGGAAAACTGAAGGTAAAAGAACAGGTTTTAAGGCTAAAGAGAGCGGATGGAAGCATCACTGAGACGGACGAAGAGATCTGCAAAGAATTGAACAAGGAGTTTCAGTCAGTATTTACAGTAGAAAATACCCCACCCCCTCAGATTGCAGTGATAGAAGCTCAAGGGCCGGTATTAGAGAACATCAACCTTACAGCCACAGAGGTATGCAAAGCGCTGATGGATTTAGATGTTCATAAAGCTACAGGTCCTGATGATATATCCCCTCATGTGCTTAAAAAATGCGCAAACACAATATCAGTGGCACTAAGTATCATATTTAAGGAGTCACTGGAGTCGGGGGAGATTCCAAGATGCTGGAAACAAGCAAATGTGATACCTATCTTCAAAAAGGGAAGGAGGGATACGGCTCTGAACTATAGACCAGTTTCCTTGACCAGCATAGTTTGCAAAGTTATGGAGAAACTACTAAGGAAACATATCTCTCTTCACTTGGAATCCTTCAACTTTTTGTCAGTGAGGCAACATGGCTTCAGAGAAGGAAGATCAACAGTAACAAACTTATTAGAATTTTATGATGAGGTAAGCCAAATCTTACAGGAAAGAGAGGGCTGGGCAGATTGCATATTCCTAGACTTCCAGAAAGCGTTTGACACTGTTCCACATGGGAGACTTATTAGGAAGCTGCAATCAATGGCTAGAATAGGTGGAAATGTCTTGGAATGGATAAAAACTTACTTAGAAGGAAGGGAACAGAGGGTTAGAGTAAGACACTCAGTGTCTGAATGGAGAAGAGTTAGTAGTGGAGTTCCACAGGGTTCAGTTTTAGGGCCACTTTTGTTCCTTGTATATGTAAATGACCTACCAGAGTCTGTAAATTCATTCATGAATATGTTTGCAGATGATGCAAAGATTGTGAAGAAAGTAAAAAACGAGAACAATGGTAGAGAACTTCAGGAGGATCTAAATAATCTGCATGAGTGGTCAGAAAAGTGGCTAATGAAATTCAATACCTCAAAATGTAAGGTAATGAGAATGGGTACAAGTGCAAGAAGGCCCAAGCTTGACTACTCGGTGGCTGGAGTACAACTTCAAGAGACAGAAAATGAGAGAGATCTAGGAGTAAACATACTGGCAGATTTGTCTCCAGAAATACATATAAATGGCATAGTAAGGGCAGCATATGCATTCTTATCAAATGTAAGGGTAGCCTTCAGGCACATGGACAAGGAAATGTTCAGAAATATTTATGTAACCTATGTGAGGCCAAAACTCGAATATGCAGCCCCCTTTTGGAATCCGCACTTGAAAAAGCACATAGCTAAGCTTGAAAAAGTTCAAAGACATGCCACGAAACTGGTGCCAGAAATACGCAATCTCGGTTATGATGAGAGGCTGAGGGAATTAGACTTGCCATCACTCGAAGCTAGAAGAGTAAGGGGGGATATGGTGACAGTCTTTAAATTCCTTCATGGTTATGATAGAGTGGATAGGGATGGATATTTCGATATGGCTGGCTCTAGAACTAGAGGTCATAGTTTGAAGCTTCGTAAGAAAACTTGTTTGCAGGATGTAAGGAAATACTTTTTCAGTGTAAGAGTAGTTGATAATTGGAATTGGCTAAGCGAGGAGGTAGTTAATGCTATCTCAATCCATAGTTTTAAGGACAGGTATGATAAGTATCACTAAGTCTAAAAATGGAACCGATCAGGAGACGGGAAGATACGAGCTTTGGGCTCTTTCCCGTAAACACAATTAGGTAATCACAATTAGGTAATCACACACACACACACACACACACACACACACACACACACACACACACACACACACACACACACACACACCAACCTTACAGCCACAGAGGTATGCAAAGCGCTGATGGATTTAGATGTTCATAAAGCTACAGGTCCTGATGACATATCCCCTCATGTGCTTAAAAAATGCGCAAACACAATATCAGTGGCACTAAGTATCATATTTAAGGAGTCACTGGAGTCGGGGGAGATTCCAAGATGCTGGAAACAAGCAAATGTGATACCTATCTTCAAAAAGGGAAGGAGGGATACGGCTCTGAACTATAGACCAGTTTCCTTGACCAGCATAGTTTGCAAACTTATGGAGAAACTACTAAGGAAACATATCTCTCTTCACTTGGAATCCTTCAACTTTTTGTCAGTGAGGCAACATGGCTTCAGAGAAGGAAGATCAACAGTAACAAACTTATTAGAATTTTATGATGAGGTAAGCCAAATCTTACAGGAAAGAGAGGGCTGGGCAGATTGCATATTCCTAGACTTCCAGAAAGCGTTTGACACTGTTCCACATGGGAGACTTATTAGGAAGCTGCAATCAATGGCGAGAATAGGTGGAAATGTCTTGGAATGGATAAAAACTTACTTAGAAGGAAGGGAACAGAGGGTTAGAGTAAGACACTCAGTGTCTGAATGGAGAAGAGTTAGTAGTGGAGTTCCACAGGGTTCAGTTTTAGGGCCACTTTTGTTCCTTGTATATGTAAATGACCTACCAGAGTCTGTAAATTCATTCATGAATATGTTTGCAGATGATGCAAAGATTGTGAAGAAAGTAAAAAACGAGAACAATGGTAGAGAACTTCAGGAGGATCTAAATAATCTGCATGAGTGGTCAGAAAAGTGGCTAATGAAATTCAATACCTCAAAATGTAAGGTAATGAGAATGGGTACAAGTGCAAGAAGGCCCAAGCTTGACTACTCGGTGGCTGGAGTACAACTTCAAGAGACAGAAAATGAGAGAGATCTAGGAGTAAACATACTGGCAGATTTGTCTCCAGAAATACATATAAATGGCGTAGTAAGGGCAGCATATGCATTCTTATCAAATGTAAGGGTAGCCTTCAGGCACATGGACAAGGAAATGTTCAGAAATATTTATGTAACCTATGTGAGGCCAAAACTCGAATATGCAGCCCCCTTTTGGAATCCGCACTTGAAAAAGCACATAGCTAAGCTTGAAAAAGTTCAAAGACATGCCACGAAACTGGTGCCAGAAATACGCAATCTCGGTTATGATGAGAGGCTGAGGGAATTAGACTTGCCATCACTTGAAGCTAGAAGAGTAAGGGGGGATATGGTGACAGTCTTTAAATTCCTTCATGGTTATGATAGAGTGGATAGGGATGGATATTTCGATATGGCTGGCTCTAGAACTAGAGGTCATAGTTTGAAGCTTCGTAAGAAAACTTGTTTGCAGGATGTAAGGAAATACTTTTTCAGTGTAAGAGTAGTTGATAATTGGAATTCGCTAAGCGAGGAGGTAGTTAATGCTATCTCAATCCATAGTTTTAAGGACAGGTATGATAAGTATCACTAAGTCTAAAAATGGAACCGATCAGGAGACGGGAAGATACGAGCTTTGGGCTCTTTCCCGTAAACACAATTAGGTAATCACACACACACACACACACACACACACACACACACACACACACACACACACACACACACACACACACACACACACACACACACACACACACACACTCTCTCTCTCTCT
>JAXCGZ010024142.1:0-14207 GCA_037179515.1 Halocaridina rubra | reverse complement strand
GTAAGTTGGGGAGTATATATATATATATATATATATATATATATATATATATATATATATATATATATATATATATATATATATATATATATATATATATATATATATATATATATATATATATATATATATATATATATATATATATATATATATATATATATAATATATATATATATATATATATATATATATGTGTGTGTGTGTGTGTGTTATTTCATTTCACGAGAAGCACGTGAATATTGTAAATGTGGATGGTTATGGGTACGTAAGGAAATTGAAGGATATTATGAATCCTTTAAAAATTTCTTTTAATTTCCTTACGTAGACATAACAATCCACACACACACACTTATATTTACACTCAGTTCGCTTTTTGCGCGTGTTTAAAATACGCGAAATTGGAATAATGCCTCCCAAAAATAATAGTAAAAAAATGTGAAATACACCTGTACATGAATAACCCCCACCCAAAAATAATTTGGAAAAAAAAAAAATTCAGTTTAGTAAATAATCGACTGCCTTGAAGGCATTTTTCCGCCATGCTACCATGTGCTTCAGTGTCTCTTTACCCAGCATACTGCGTGGATATATCGCTTGTTCTAACTGTGTTTGTGTTAAGGTTTGTATTTCCTGTGCTTTTTATTTTACAGATAATATACTGTAGTATCATGGCCAGTAAACGCCCAGGAAAAGACTGGGGAAGTGCTTCTACTCCCAAAAGAGCGAGAAAGGAAATAAATCTTGAAGTAACACTTCAAGTGTTGGTCTGTTATGAGCGTGGTGAGAGTACGGCAGCTATAAAATTGTTGATGCAGCACAGTGCATGTACATTGCGCACTATCCGTGAAAATGCGGAAAGAATAAAGAAAACTGCAAAAGCTGGTGTTAGTTTAACTTCGCTTGAGTCTTCATATTCTCGATCGGATATTATGGAGAAAATGCTATGTACGTGGATGAGCATTAAGAACAAACAGCAAACAAACTTGCCATATAATATCGTCAGGGAAAAATCATGCCAGAGCGCATCAGCTGATACGGAGGCGGCAAAATGTTTGCAGATAGAGGTTCGTTCTCCCGCATTCTCCTTCTCTTCTACCGCTTAAGTTACCTGCTCACCTCCACCATGTACATCCCAGTATATGCCTGTTGCTCACCGCATAATAGAGTATGTTAATTTGCTTCCTGTACAGTAAATCTGAATATCATTTCAATAAAAATAGCTACAGGTCTTTCTGCTTTATTATGTACTTGTAAAATATGTTTTACTTATCTTTATCTTTGGAATAGTGTGTCTATGTACGGTTGTGAAACGTATCTATGCCCTTTATCTTCATTTCTTATGGAATATGACTCGTTACATTAAGCGATATTTGCACTACACATCACTTGTGAGAACCTATCTTTGCGGTTACTCCAAGAACTGGGTATATATATATATATATATATATATATATATATATATATATATATATATATATATATATATATATATATATATATATATATATATATATACACGAACAAATCGACCTTTGATCACAATTTTCTAACAAATTTTGAATTGACTCACGAACAATTCTAGAGGTACGGACGCACATACACACACATCTGCCCGGGCAACCATGTGTTTACTCGCAGATCTGCATTGGTGAAGATCGCTTGTTGCCTCATAGTCGAGCATTAGTTTGATATATTCTGACACTTTTCATCATTTGATATACTGTAGTACATTTTGGGACTTATGCAGCAATAGGATCTATGTTTAACATATGGGATAAGTAAAATTAATATAACACTATCAGATGAGTCATGTATTTATAAGCACTTAGTTGTATATTATTTTCAATTAGTCACTAGGTCTTAAGGAGCTTGCAAGATAGCTGTAACTGTAATTACAATAGTGAAGCAGCCATACATCATCACACTGTGTCCATATTTTAATGTAAGAAGCATATTTATACACTTAACCTATAATTTAATGGACTCATAGGGGGCCTCGGTTCATTAAATTCAATTGTCCATTGTTTCTGAATTGGGGTCTGTAGTGGCAACAATTATATTATGAGATGAGAAATAATACTTTTTCTCAAGCACAACATTAAGCTCAGCATCCATTATGACAATGTAAAATACCTGTACAATATAAATATAAAATATTAAGTATATTTATTTTTGTGAAAGTGAAAGAGAGAGAGAGAGATTTTCAGTTATCTTTGAGTATTCTCATTAATTATTTTCTTTAATATGTTTTTTGAAGAAAATTGTGTATACAAGGTATATGGGAATTTATTTTAATTATTATTGTTAGTATAGTTATCATTGTGATACACTGAACTGTTGGTAACCCAAAGTACTTTTGGAAATAAAGGTTTATTATTATATTATTATTACTCTCTCTCTCTCTCTCTCTCTCTCTCTCTCTCTCTCTCTTTTTTTTTTTTCAAGCAGTGGCTCATTTCCAATGGTAACACAACTGAAAAATACCAACTCTGCTGCTCCAGATTTTTAATTAAATCCAAGGTCCGTTAAATCAAGGGTTGTGTATATGTATATATATATATATATATATATATATATATATATATATATATATATATATATATATATATATATATATATATATATATATATATATATATATATATATATATATATGAATTATTTTTACCCTGACCGGGACTAGAACCTAGGACATATAATTACTATGCCAAGGCGCTACCAACTACACCACAGAAGCTCTTTAAAGGGAAACAAACCTTACAGCTTTTATCTGCTATACTAGGGATGAACGCATTCTATCTGAATGCCACTCTTGGCTTTGTTTTCTCATTTAATTTAACTAACAATCTCATTCAGGACGAACAATAATCAAATAAGCACATTACCTTATGTGAAAACATGAATCATTTTTACCCCGACCGTGACTTGAACCTAGGACGTATAATTACTATCCCTAGTACAGCAGAAAAAGTTGTAAGGTCTGTTTCCCTTTTAAGACCCTCTGTGGTGTAGTTGGTAGTGCCTTGGCATAGTAATTATATGTCCTAAGTTCAAGTCCCGGTCGGGGTAAAAATGATTCATGTTTTCACATATGGTAATATGCTTATTTGATTATTGTTGGTCGCGAATGAGATTGGGAGTTGAATTAAATGCGAAAATGAAGCCACAAGTGAGGTTGGGGGAAACTGTAATGAACAAAGTGGCATTCAGATAGAATGCATTCATTCCTAGTATAGCAGATAAAAGATGTAAGGTCTATTTCTCTTTTAAGACCTTCTGTGGTGTAGTTGGTAGTGCCTTTGATTAGTAATTTTATGTCCTAGATTCAAGCCCCAGTTGGGATAAAAATTATTTATGTGTTCACATATGGTAATGTGCTTATTTGATTATTGTTGGTCCCGAATGAGATTGGCAATTGAAATAAATGCGAAAACGAAGCCACGTGTGAGTTTGGGGAAACTGTAATATGAACAGAGTGGCATTCAGATAGAATGCGTTCATCCTTAGTATAGCAGATAAAAGCTGTAAGGTCTGTTTCCCTTTTAAGACCTTCTGTGATGTAGTTGGTAGTGCCTTGGCATAGTAATTATATGTCCTAGGTTCAAGTCCCAGACAGGGTGAAAATTATTAATGTTTTCACATATGGTAATGTGCTTATTTGATTATTGTTGGTCCCGAATAAGATTAGGAGTTAAATTAAATGCGAAAAAGAAGCCACGAGTAAGGTTGGGGGAAATTGTAATATGAACAGAGTGGCATTCAGATAGAATTAGTTCATCTTTACTATAGCACATAAAAGCTGTTAGATCTGTTTCCCTTTTAAAAGCTTCTGCGATGTAGTTGGTAGTGCCTTGGCATAGTAATTATATGCTCTAAGTTTAAGTCCCGGTCAAGGTAAAAATTATTCATGTTTTCACATATGGTAGTGTGCTTATTTGAATATATATATATATATATATATATATATATATATATATATATATATATATATATATATATATATATATATAGATATATATATATATATATATACAGTATATATATATATATATATATATATATATATATATATATATATATATATATATATATATATATATATATATATATATATATATATATATATATATATATATATATATATATATATATATATACAGTAACCCGTCGCTATATCGCAGTTCACCTATTGCAAATTCAGCGCATCACTTTTTATATATATATATATATATATATATATATATATATATATATATATATATATATATATATATATATATATATATATATATATATATTATATATATATATATATATATATATATATATATATATATATATATATATATTAAAAAATTAAAATTTTCAGTATTTTCATTATTTTATGATTTTATTGATACAAAAAATATATTTCCCAGCCTAAGAATAATAAAAGAGTAAGAAATAGTAAAAAAAAAAAAGATGAATTTAAACATGTAACTCTGCACCATAGAAAGTACGATACCGGTATCAGCGTTTCGGAAAACACAAAAGATCGCACCTACGTGAGCTGGCATATATTAAAATTTCCAGTATTTTCAATATTTTATTGATAAAACAATATATTTCTTAGCCTTAAGCAGGCCATACACACAATAGACTGGCATGCTGATTTTACCGAGCCTAGCAGGAACCGGTCAGTCTTTTGAGTGTATGAGGGGTAGTAATGACAGATCCGGAGAGCCTGGCCTGTCGCGTCATCTTTTCAACATGTTCAACCAGACAGGTCAGTCTCGCCAAGACTGGCAGTATCCCCGCTAGTCTGTGGTGTGTATGGGGATGGACTAGCAGGTCGACTGGTACTGATATCCCCATTCGTGTATCTTTCTTTGTTATTTTGGGAGACAAGAGTGCTAAAAGGGCTCTAAAGGCATCGTCAGTCATTCGCAAATAATTTCTGTAATCATCTGGGTTATTTTCCTTCAGTTCCTTCAACAAAGACATGTACGAAAACTTCCCTTTTTTTTCAGCCATGTCTTCACCCATATATCACGCTTTTTCTTGCAAATTTCATGTTCCCTTTCCTCTTGTAATAATAGTACAGTTATTATTGGACTTATTTTTCTTTTACTTGGTGCAATTATGTAACGATCTATAAAAGCTTAAACACTGAGGAAAAAGGAATCAGTACTACGTCCTCTCCCAGGTACGTATGACACGTGATTAAAAATTACGTAACCATGTTTACAGTCCTCTTGAAATATGCTGGCAAGGCAGTAGTGTGTGTGGGTATTTCTCAACCGGACTGGCCAGCCCGTGCTGTCCAGCGGGACAAATCCCTTGCCAGTTCTATGTGTGTATGGCCTGCTTAAAAGTAATAAAACAGTAAAAAATATAAAACTCACAGTATTGCGCCATGTAAAATACAATACCGGTATCAGTGTTTCGGAAAACGAAAAGGGTCGCACCTACGTGAGGTAGTACATATTAAAATTTCGAGTATTTTCATTATTTTATTGATAAAAAAAAGTATTTCCTAGCCTAAGAATAATAAAACAGTAAGAAATAGTAAAAAACATAAATTTAAACATAAAACTCACAGTATTGCACCATGTGAAATACTGTACGATAGCGTGCACTGTATTGGCGTATTGGAAAACGCAAAGGCTCGCACCTACGTGAGATAGTTCATGGGATGCTATTGGCTGAAAGGGTGGGAGACGACGAATCACAGAATTGTTTTTCTGTATGTTCTGTATCATGGGGTCTGATTGGCTTTTGATTGAAGCTTGGTTCTCCCACCATCTTCTATTGTCTCGCCTCACCCGTTCAGTCTAACACACATGTGCGCCGTTCGCATTGTGCTTCTTAATACGTTGTGCTTGTAATTTATTTTACTCACATATTTCAACCTTTGCAATACCTCCCAATTGTCCTTCATCTTCTAAGGCTTCTGGTAGTGAGCCTAAGCGGCAAAGGAAGATGTTAACTATAACAGATAAGGTAAAACTGATAGATATGTTGAATGAAGGAATAAGGTTTGCGGATGTCGGCCGCCATTTTGGCTTTAACGAATCTACTGTTCGCTGCATCAGAAAGGACAAGGCAAATATCAGGAAAACAGCGACTATTTCATTTAGTAAAACAGCGAAGAGGATCGTAACACCCTGCAATAAGATAATAGTGCTCTGTGGATTGCTGATTGCAGAAAGAAGAACTCCAGCATAGACACCAATATCTCACAAACAAAGGCAAAGAAGCTGTACAATACATTTGCTGCAAACGGACCCAACGACGACAGTGGCGACCGTGGAGAGGAGGATTCTCCTCCGAGGAAACAATCTTTCGTGGCAAGCAAGGGATGGGTCGCAAAATTTCAAACACGCTATGGCCTAAAGAGCGCTTCGGTTTATGGCGAAGCTGCCTCTGCAGATACAGCTGCAGCTGAAGATTATGTGAACAACGATTTTAAGAAAATTATCGATGAAGGCGAATATGCTCCTGAGCAAGTGCTTAACATGGATGAGACTGGCCTATTTTGGAAGAGAATGCCGTCTCGCACTTTTCTCTTTAAGGAAGAAGCTTAAGTCCCAGGATTTAAAGCGCACAAAGACCGTGTTACCCTCATCATGTGTGGGAATGCTGCAGGCTTCATGTTAAAGCGTGGGCTTATCTACAAGTCAAAAAACCCTAGTGCTTTGAAGAATAAGAATAAGAATGTGCTACCAGTGTATTAGATGCATAACCCTAAGGCCTGGATCACAAAAAGCCTAACATTGGACAGGTTTCACCAATGCTTTATCCCTCAGGTCAAAATTTATCTTGCGGAAAATGGCCTTGAATTTAAAGTCCTTCTTTTGATGAATAATGCTGGTGGCCACGTAATTAATCTCGAATGTGACGGTGTTCAAGTAGAGCTCCTGCCTCCGATTACGACATCACTGATTCAGCCTATGGATCAGGGCGTTATTCGTGCATTCAAGGCCCTCTACACACGAAATGCCCTGGCGAACCTGATTGAACCCATGGTTTCGGACAAAGAATTCTCAATAAAGACTTACTGGCGTAATAACACGATTGCTACATGCCTTCAAAATATTCAGAATGCAATCAAAGAGATGAAGCCGGACACAATCAAAGCCAGCTGAAAGAAATTGTGGCCCAAAGTCATCTATGACTACAATGGATTTGCTCCTGACGAAGTCCATAACTCGGCAGTTGCGAAAGCTGTGAAGTTGGCTGCATTGCTAGAAGGAGAAGGCTTTAAAGATATGACTCACGAAGATGTGAATGAACTGATCGACTGCCACTCGCAGCCTTTGACTGATGCAGACTTGGAGGACATGACAAAATCAGCGAGCTAAGAAAAGGGAGAAGAACAACTAGAGGAAACACACGAAGAAATCGAAGAACCTGGCCTTACACTCGAACATCTGGCAGCCATGTACGAATATGTGAAAGCAATCCAACAACTCTTGCAAGAACATAACGATAATATGGTTCGTTTGGTGATCTGCAATCTGCTCAATGATGCCATGATTCCTTACAAGACCATCTTCCAACAAAAGAAGAAACAGCGACAGCAACTCCCCATTACCATGTTCTCTCGCAAAAAGCACCCGTAAAGCTGTCATTGGCTGCGGAATAATTTCTTCTGGAGTCTATACATGTCATCACCACCTCATTCACGGTAAGTTTACCTTTCATGTACACATAAATTTACGCTTCTTGCTGTTATTTGTAAAGTAAAGGGTGGTTTTTTAACAGTACAGGGAGGGTTTATACAGTAAAGGTCAAAATAAATGTAAAATACCTATGTATATGAGTATGTCACTTCATCATCACCTCATTCACGGTAAGTTTACCTATCACTTTCATATAAATTTACGCTTGCACGCTGTTATTAATAAAGTAAAGGTTAGTTTTTTAACAGTGCAGGAAGGGTTTATACAGTAAAGGTAAAAATAAATGTAAAATACCTATGTATATAGGGTGATCCTACTTCGTGGAAATTCACCTATCGCGGCCGGTCCCGGAACTGAACCCTCGCGATAAACGAGGGGTTACTGTATATATATACAGTGCTCCCTTGTTTATCGCGGGGGTTCGGTTCCAGGACCGGCTGCAATTGGTGAAAATCCGCAAAGTGGAATCACAATATATATATAGGTATTTTACATTTATTTTTACCTTTACTATATAAACCCTCCGTGCACTCTTAAAAACCCACCCTTTACTTTATTAATAACAGCGTGTAGGCGTAAATTTATTAGAAATTGATAGGTAAACTTACCGTGAATGAGGTGATGATGACTTGTAAATACTCATATACATAGGTATTTTACATTTATTTTTACCTTTACTGTATAAACCCTCCCTGCACTCTTAAAAAATCACCCTTTACTTTATTGATAACAGCGTGCAAGCGTAAATTTATATGAACGTTATAGGTAAACTTACCGTAAATGAGGTGATGATGACGTGTACAAACTCCAGAGGAAATTATTCCGCAGCCAATGACAGCTTTACGGCTTCCTTTTTTGAGAGAAGAACATGGTAATGGGGAGTTGCTGCTACTGTTTCTTCTTTTGTTGGAAGATGGTCTTGTTAGGAATCATGGCATCGTCAAGAAGATTGCAGAAGGTTTCTGAATGAACCATATTATCGTCATGTTCCTGCGAGAGTTGTTGGACTGCTTTCACATGCTCATACATGGCTGCCAGACGTTCGAGTGTAAGGCCAGGTTCTTCAAGTTCTTCATGCGTTTCCTCTGGTTGTTGTACATCCTCTTCTTCGCTCGCTGATTTTGTCATTTCCTCCAAGTCTTCATCAGTCAAAGGCTGCGAGTGGTAGTCGATCAGTTCATTCACGTCTTCGTGAGTCATATCTTTAAAGCCTTCTCCTCCTAGATATGCAGCCAACTTCACAATTTTCGCAACTGCTGACTTATGGACTTCGTCAGGAGCAAATCCCTTGTAGTCATAGATGACTTCGGGCCACAATTTCTTCCATCTGGCATTGATTGTGGCCGGCTTCATCTCTTTGATTGCATTCTGAATATTTTGAAGGCATGTAGCAATCGTGTAGTTACGCCAGTAAGTTTTCAGTGCAAATTCTTTGTCTGCATCCATGGATTCAACCAGATTCGCCAGGGCATTTCGTGTGTAGAGGGCCTTGAATGCACAAATAACGCCTTGATCCATAGACTGAATCAGTGATATCGTATTCGGTGGCAGGAGCTCTACTTGAACACCATCATATTTGAGATCAGTTGCGTGGCCACCAGCATTATCCATCAAAAGAAGGACTTTATATTCAAAGCCCTTCTCCGCAAGAGAAACTTTGACCTGAGGGATAAAGCATTGGTGAAACCAGTCCGATGTGAGGCTTTTCGTGATCCAGGCCTTAGGGTTATTCATCCAATACACTGGAAGCACATTCTTATTCTTATTCTTCAAAGCCCTAGGGTTCTTTGACGTGTAGATAAGCCCGGGCTTTAACATGAAGCCCGCAGCATTCCCGCACATGACGAGGGTAACGCGGTCTTTGTGCGCTTTAAATCCCAGGGCTTTAGCTTCTTCCTTGAAGAGAAAAGTACGAGACGGCATTCTCTTCCAAAATAGGCCAGACTCATCCATGTTAAAGACTTGCTCAGGAGCATATTCACCTTCCTTGATAATATTCTTGAAGTCGTGTTTCACATAATCTTCAGCTGCAGCTGTATCTGCAGAGGCTGCTTCGCCATGCCCCGAAATGCTCTTTAGGCCATAGCTTTTTCAAAATTTGTCGAACCATCCCTTGCTTGCCAAGAACGATTGTTTCCTCGGTGGAGAATCGCTAGAGGGTCCTGGCTGTGGGTTGTCAATATCTTCTTCTCTCTCCTCCTCCTCACGTTTGCCACTGTCGTCGTCGGGTTCGTTTGCAGCGAATGTCTCGTACAGCTTCTTGCCTTTGTTTGTATGATATTGGAATCTAAGCTGATGTTCTTCTTTCTGCAATCAGTAATCCACTGGGCCAAAGCAGATTCCATCCGCACTATTATCTTATTGCGGGGTGTTATGACCCTCAATGCTGTTTTACTAACTGAAATAGTTGCTGTTTTACTGATATTTGCCTCGTCCTTTTTGATGTATCGAACAGTAGATTCGTTTATGCCGAAATGGCGGCCGACATCCGCGAACCTTCTTCTTCCTTCAGCATATCTAACAGTTTTACCTTTTCTGTTATGGTCAACATCTTCCTTTGCAGTTTAGGCTTACTAACAGAAGCCGTAGAAGATGAACGACACTTGGGAGGCATTGCAGAGGTTGAAAAACGAAAGTAAAAAAATCAGAAGCACAACGTATTAAAAAGTACAACGCGAATGGCGCACACGTGAATTAGACTGATTGGATGAGGCTAGACAATGGAAGACGCTGGGAGAACGAAGTTTCAATCAAAAAGCCAATCAGACCCCATGATACAGAACACACAGAAAAACACTTCTGTGATTCGTCGTCTCCCACCCTTTCAATCAATAGCATCCCATGAACTATCTCAAGTAAATGCGACCTCACGTAGATGCGACCCTTTTTCGTTTCCCAAGACGCCAATACAGTGTATGCTATCGTACAATATTTTACATAGTGCAATACTGTGAGTTACATGTTTAAATTTATGTTTTTTTCTATTTTTTACTGTTTTATTATTCTTAGGCTAGGAAATACTTTTTTTATCAATAAAATAATGAAAATACTGGAATTATTAATATGTACTAGCTCACGTAGGTGCGACCCTTTTCGTTTTCCAAAATGCCGATACCGATATCGTATTTTACATGGTGCAATACTGTGAGTTACATGTTTAAATGTATGATTTTTACTATTTTTTACTGTTTTATTATTCTTAGGCTAGGAAATACTTTTGTTATCAATGAAATAATGAAAATTCTGGAAATTTTAGTATGTGCTAGCTCACGTAGGTGCAACCCTTTGCGTTTTCCAAAACGCCGATACCGGTATCGTACTTTCTATGGTGCAGAGTTACATGTTAAAATTTAAGTTTTTTTTCTATTATTTACTGTTTTATTATTCTTAGGCTGGGAAATACTTTTTTTTTTATCAATAAAATAATGAAAAAAAAAATTTTCAATAATGAAACTGCTGAAAATTTAAATTTTTTAATATTTTAATATTCTCGCACATACCCAGAAAAAAAAATAGCTTGCCAAAAAAAATCGCGATATGCTGAATTCGCGATATAGCGAGGGTCCACTGTATATATATATATATATATATATATATATATATATATATATATATATATATATATATATATATATATATATATATATATATATATATATATATATATGCAGTGAATAGCAGCTGTTAATACTATGATATGTTACAAATAGTATATTCCAAATACCATCTTCTAGCTCTAAAGTTGGTCTCCAGAGTGGCCGAACGTCCAGACCCCCACGGAAACGCCGTAGGAAGGAGATTGACTTGAGGGACTCTGGTTTCCATAACACATTTGTCATGAGGATGTTCGATCGGAGTGTTGATCTAGCGCAGTTTGAACTGAGCTCTCCTCTTTATCCTATTTGCAGAGCTTGGATGATCAACCAGCCTCATAACTCAAGTTTGAATGTCAAGTACGTTCTAGTCTCAAAATTGTGCTCTATATCTCCACGTTTTCATCTTTTCATGAGTATTTGGTATATATGGTCAAATAATATTTATTATTTTGTCCTGTTACATTTGCTTAAAACAATTATTGTAGCACTAATGAAGCTTCAATATTGAAATTGAATGTAAAATTGTGTTTAGGAGGGAAGAAGTGTAACAAACTGAATCTGCTGATTTTAGCTCTTTTTCTGCTAAAAGCACTTTACCAAAAGAAAGTTACCTTGTCATATAGTGTATATTTGTTCTATAATTATCTTCTTTAGATTTTTTTTATTTGAGTGTCTGTGATACTGAGCTGTATTATGATAATTTATGATCGGATATTGGTCAGGCTTAAGAAGATTTTTCCATTTGTTTAACTGACAATCATTGGTGTAATCAGGGCCATATGTAACAAAGAATTGAGATGTCAGGTAGTCATCATACCTTGTGCATCCCTGACTCCTCTGCCAGATGTTATGTGGCAAGGATAGTTATCCCCTGCTCCCTGTTCCTCTTAGTTGGCTTTTACATCTCACTTTCACCATTAAAGAATAAAGGTAATAGCTAATAAATTGACTGATTGTTGCATCTTTTTCCTAGTGTCATGTATTTATCTGTTTTTAATTTATAGACAGGAGGTCAGTAGTCCAAGCAACGACATGTTTAACAGTGCCAACAATTCCCAAGAGGACGACTATGTTTCAGAAATTTTGCCTGATGGCCCTCCACAAAACATAACTAAACTTCCACAGCCAGAACATTGGCCAGAGGATGTAAGGATTTGTGATCCAAGAATTCCTGAACCGCTTCCCAATAATGAACCCAAGTTGGATATTAATGTAAGTCTTTTGCACGATTTTACTTTATATTTCACAAATTGAGGGCAGGAAAATTATTACTGTACTTCAATTACACCTACTTTTCCATGTAATTTTGGTTCATTTTGGAAGAAGTAGTCACTCACACCAACAGCGGTTCAAGACTAGATGGCAAGAATGCATGCACTTAAATAATACGTTAAGAAAAGTAGTTGCATTTTATATTAAGTTATTAACAAATTTGATAATGATTTATGGGTATGTCTTTTACTCTTCATTTTATAGGTTATGTATATTATCACCTGGCCTCTCTCGAAGTATTTTGGAACACCCTTCTCTCATAATTATTATGAATGACCTCAATTAATTATATATATATATTGGAAGAGGAGGTGAGAATGGGCTGGGTCTATTTAAACTGCTACATCAGTTATTTTGTCCCAATTACCGTGTCCCTGCTGCCACAGCTTGATATGGAGTCTCATTTAAAAAAGAAATAGTACTGCACTATATATTTTTTCTGTTTTTCAGAATCCTGAGATTCCTCAAATGGAAGTGCTAATAAGAAATTATTTGAAGAGGTGGCGACAAATTCGTAATCATTAGAGGAACACTTCTAAAATTAACGATCAGCGTTACCATGGGTCTTACAGCATTTTAAAATCTATGTTTGATAGGTGAGGTGGTATTCATTAAGTCATTTGAAATTGTGTTACTGGAAAGTGTACGTTTCATAATATAATTAGACATAAATACTTCCGTCTCTGTATCGTAAACATTCACTTCAGCATAGTTTATTATGAAGAAGGTCAAGCCGTTACCTTTGCTGTATTCCAGGAACAGACCACAGGTTTTCCTTGTTTACCCTGGCCTCATCATAAAGACTTTATTTTGTTCATGAACGTTGGCACTGTAGGTTGCACACTGTTAAGACATGCTGTGCCATGTCTTGTGTTTTAACCTAGTAAGCATAAAGAGAAATTGCCAGTTTTCTACAAGGTTCATTACAAGACTTATTAATGAGTGGTTACTTATATACTAAAAATGAAAAGATCTGTGATCTTAGAATGATCCCTGGGTTTATTATTATGAGTCTGATAAATCGGTATTCAAATAAAAGTTTAAATATTAACCTTCAAAACATTTACACAAAAATAATATATGAAAACACCATTTAAATAAACCTGTAGATAAAATGTACTTAAAAACATATGAACTTATATAAAATATCAAGATTATAACATTCAAGCAAGATATAGGAGTATGACATTGACAACACTTGTTGCTGACATGAATATAGAGAAGTAACTAAAATAATTGTTAAGTTCCATTACAGTGCTTTACTTAATGCATGTCTTATGGTTTATATGAATTATTAAGAATTGCAATTTTAATGTGGATTTGGAGCCCTTTTAATCAACTGATTTAAGATTTGTGTTGACCTTATGGCCTAGTCATGTAGTAATGGATGTTTTTACTTCTTTTCAGAGCTCATGATGGATAAAAATTGGTTTTACAAGCCATAACATTACATATCTACTTATTGCTTTCTACTCTTGTGTTGCAGTAAAGTTAAGAATAATACATACATTAAACACATTTTCTTGATTTAGTATTTCCATTACTGAAGTGTTTGTACACTGGAAGTAATGGAGAATCTGGTCATATGATAATGCATACTTCGTGAAGAATTAAGAAAGATTTTGTGTTCATGTGGCTTATCTAAATCTACGTATAATTGTAATCAAACTCA
>JAXCGZ010024141.1:0-10000 GCA_037179515.1 Halocaridina rubra | reverse complement strand
ATATATATATATATATATATATACATATATATATATATATATATATATATATATATATATATATATATATATATATATATATATATATAGTTTATTGACAAAATATTACAAAAGTATTACCAAAAAAAAAAAAATTCTTTTCTTTTTGCATAAAACAGCATAAGTAATAGAAACAATATTTTGTCCATCAAAATAATCTTAGCCTAAAGAACAATACAAATAATCTCACAAACTTACCAACAAAAGTAAATAATCATATTTATCTTAATACCTAATTCTGAAATGCAGTTAGAAGAATAGAATACATCCAAATATTACAAATTAACCTATACATACAAAAAATCAATGCTTTCCTCATTACAAGGTTGAATCTCTTCCTTATCTGTACAACTTTAGTACTTCATAAATATACGGACACAACTCGGTAATATGAGGCTCTTCATTCAAAAGTGATTGGACACTCAAATAGTTTAACATATTATATTTTTGTCTCACTGGTTGGGAGAAAGGACACTCAATTAGCACATGTTCTTCACTCTGAATTGCCAATTGATCACAAGCACATACTCTCATTTCTCTTGGTGTTCTGCTCCACCTTCCAGTCTCTACACGCAACTCATGAGACATTACTCTTAACCTTGTGAATGCCACTCGCAAATAATCTGGTACAAACTCTTTGCTACTATACACTTTATGTACTGTCAACTGACTATTTAAAATTTGTCTATATGTAAGATATTTTGTGGCACCTTGGGGTTTATTAAGTATTACAGTTTTTATTTCACTTAGAGCAGAATCTTCCACATTATTTGTATTATATGAATTTAAGAATTGATACCAGGTGTATTTTCCCGTCTGCAGATGTCAGATACCACATAGAAAGGTTCTTCATTGTTAATCTGTTGCAATTTTTGGTTAAAAATCCCCTTCTTCTTTCATTAACTTCATGTACTAAAGTTTCCAAACCACTTTCTATTAAACATAAGGATATTGGAGTGTTGTTTCTCACTCCCAATAAACACTTTACTGCCCTGTTATAAAGTTTTTCCATGCAAGCTAAATTACTTGTGAATCAACTCTCAGAGCCATACAAAAGTGAAGAACTCAAAGCAGCTTTAAAAACTTTAACCTTATATGCATAGGGCATACTCATGTTATTTATGCAGAATATACTAAACTTATTGACTGTTGCTGTACCATCGATGTCATGCTGTTTAAGTATTGAGTGCATTTTTGCATCATCAGTAAACCATGCACCTAAGTACAGATACTTTTTACAATAATCTATTTTTATGTTGTTTATCACTATTGATTCTTTATCTCTGTCTTTTCCATTAACAACAAAATACTTTGTCTTCTTTTCATTAATCACCATACCATAAGCATTACAATAATCTAATGGAGCCTCAAGTTTTGATATGCACTTTTCACGAGATGTACTTACAATCACCGTGTCATCCATCATTAAAAGAGTATGTAAATTTCCCAAAAAAACATCAATTCTCACTCTTTCCTTAATCATTCTCACCATTTTATCCATATAAATGACAAACAAAATGCAGCTCGTAGGAGCTCCTTGGCGTATACCTATAGATGTTGT
The DNA here is from genome assembly GCA_037179515.1 of Halocaridina rubra. Taxonomy (NCBI): domain Eukaryota; kingdom Metazoa; phylum Arthropoda; class Malacostraca; order Decapoda; family Atyidae; genus Halocaridina; species Halocaridina rubra. The sequence continues at coordinate 8,400 of JAXCGZ010024141.1, read as the reverse complement.
TATTATAGCAGATTTTAACACACTTTTTGTACATGAATAAATAGTTTGGATAGCTGACAACATAACCTTTCCACATCCCACCGACTTACTAAAATCCACAAAAACTATATACAATTTTTGCTTCTTGCAAGCAGCATAATCCATCAGTAACCTTGAAGCCAAAATCTGCTCTATACACCCTCTACCCTTCTGAGCTCCGGCCTGACACTTATCTATCTTAAACCATTAACTTAACCGTCTCATCAAAAGCATATCATAGATTTTTGCCAAGGTGTTCATTATACTTATGCCCCGATAATTTCCGCAATCTCTTCTATCCCCAGATTTAAATAGAGTGATCAATTTATTGTGGCACCAAGCAAGTGGATAAAGGACATTTAAGAAAGGAAATTAAAAATTGTGAGGAAATAGGATAACCATGTCTGTGGTAACATCGTAAATAAACCCGGACACATTCCAATATAACTCTTATCTTTTTTTATACTTTGCACTGCCATGTCTAACTTTTGAGCAGTAAAGTTATCATCCAATATAGGAATATTAGGTGAGGAAGATACATCAATGATTTGAATAGGATTAACTCTCCGAGGATTAAACAAGTTTTCGAAATGCAATTTGAAATTGACATCTTCAGTTTGCACATCATTGGGTTCCACCACATTGCCATTCCAGTTAATAGATTTCCATATAATTTTTGGATCATTTTTTTTCAAATATTCTCCTCCATCGAGGGCGGTCTTGATCCCATCCATTAAACTCTAACTCCCCAGATTGAAAAACTCTTCAGTCTCTTGCTACATTATTGATAATCTTATTACCTGTCTCTAAAATATTAAAAATGTTCTCATTATGAATTTCTAATAATTCTGGGGGCTGAGTTTCATTCATGACTAATTTGAATCTATCCAAGTCTACATTCTTATGGGAAGGACCCCGGGTTGTGTAACTGTTTTCAATATATTGAACATTATAGCAAGAACTACCTAAATTTAAAGCCCTCTCCATCAGCAAGGATGGCACTGTTTCCTGAATATCATTAAGATCAAGTTGAACCATCAGTAGGGCGTGGTCAGATCCTACAATATTCTAGTTCATTTCAACAGATTTTACATATTTCAGTGTATTTTCTTTTAAGACACATACATCAATCTCAGATATCCAATTTGATCCTCTTTTAAAGGATAAACCTCCTAACCTTTTACCATTATATACTAGGTGATTACCTATCACCATTGTGCTGCCACGGCAAAGGTTCAGCAATTGTCTCCCATTTTCATTCACACTTGTATCTATTACCCCTTCATATTTGTATGATTTGAAACTTTCATCATAAAGAATAGGTATACCTACACGCGAATTCAAATCACCCATTAGTACAACCTTATTGTGTTCATTCACAACTGCGCTTAGGTTACCAAAACAAGCTGGCTGAAAATATGGAGTCATTCGGTGGTATATATACCCCACCAAATACAAAACCTGGAAAACATGACAGTTCTAGCAAAATTTGACCTTCAACATTTACATTTGCATTTTTTCTATATTTTGAAAGCGAGCATTTTACAAGCATTGCAACGCCTCCCCTATTACCACAGTACTTAGAGGGGTTATGATAAATGTAAAATCCTGGTACACTAATACGAGCAATAGTTTTTATTTTCAAAAGCAACGCGATATGAAACCCGAGAATAAATGATAAAATATCAGAATTGTTCAATTTGTCCTTGACACCTGCAATATTTCAACAACACATATTGAGCTCACTGGGAAATACGCTATTTTCTGCACATCTTAAAAATACGAAGGAGCATACCTGTCAATAATTTCACCATCATGTAATAATATACAACGCTGAATGTCGTAATGGATATTAACACCTTGATTTTCTGGTCTCTCCTTTTCTTCTTTCTCCCTCTTCCGTAGTCGAGCAAGCTCTCTTCTTACGGCAGGATGTATATCTTTTTTCATATATATAGATGAAAAGGGAGCCTGTTTATCCTTCAGCTTTTTTGCATTATCCAAAAGGGATTTTTTCCTCTTCTGGTCATCTACAGCTAAAAGTATTGGCCTCTTTTGTCTATCATTTTCTCGGCCAAGTCTTCTTATTTCCCATTCGGAGGTATCACACTGTTCATCATAGCCTACTGCTTCAAGAATATTTTTCACCTTTGCTTGATCACTGTCTTCTAATTCGTCGTCTTCCTCGGGGACTCCAGTAATAATAATCTTTTTCTGTCTGTCTCTGGCATCCAAAGATTCCATAAACATCTGTTGTTGATTTATTATGGAAAAAGCTTTATCTAATTTTGACGATAATTCAGTAACTTTATCCTTGACAGATTTAATCTCTTCTATATCCTTCTTCAAATTCCTTATTTCTTGCAACAATGTTGCATTTGTAGGTTCATCTTTATATTCACCTAATGCAGTTGCTAGTGCCTCTTTTAACTGTGTATTTGTAAGCTTATTTATCTGTGTTTGTGACAGGCCTTTTACAGTCTCAATACTATTAGGGATATCAAGCCACACAACATGACGTGGCTCAGATATGTAGATGATATTCTGACGTACTGGGATGAAGCTTGGGGTAATTTTGATGAGTTCCTTAGACAACTTAAAAACCAGGTCCCTTCCATAAAATTCAAAGTTAAATGGTAAAATAATGATATGCTTCCTTTTCTGGACACCTTAATTAGTAGATATGAAACGGGTTACAAATTCCGGGTGTATAGAAAACCCACTCACTCGGCCTCATATATTCATTTCCTCAGCAACCACGAAGAGAAAATAAAACTAGGCGTAGCTTCTAATTTGTTCCTAAGAGCCTTTAGAGTATGTAGTCCCCATTATTTGGAGGAAAAAATTAAGACTATTTACAATCAGCTAGATAAATTAATGTTACCCCGTTCCGTTTCTTGACAAAGCCTTGAACAAAGCAAAGTGTATATACCATGGTACGGAAAGGAGAGCGCATTTTAATCACACAAATAAGAAAATAGTTCCCTTTCATTGTGCCCTAGAAGAAATTAACAAAAACATGGGCATAGAGTCCCCTTTTGTTTTCAAATATCCTAAGACCTTGAGAAGCCAGTGAGTAAATATTAATAAAATTAAAAAAGAGAACAATACCGGAGTGTATAAAATAGAATGCAATTACTGCCCCAAGGCATACATTGGGCAAACAGGTCGTTCTCTGCAGCAGAGAATTACTGAACACAAAATATCAGTCAGATATGGCAAAGAGAACTCTGCTATCTTTGTTCATATGAGGGAACACGGGAATACTATCAACTGGAATGGTCCCGCCATGATGTTTAGAAGCTCATGTCCATATAAGCGCTAGATAGTGGAGTCATCCGTCATTGAAGCGTCCAAAAATTTCAATTTGTCTAAAGGCCAGTGGTTGCCTGATGCAGAAGAGAAGATACTCCTCAAACATACGCTGGACAAGATAATTCCCCAAGACAGACCGCCTTCATTTAATTAGACAGCCTCTTCGTTCAGCCGTGTTATATCTACTTATAGTTTTTCTTTAGTATTTTTCTTTTCTATATGTATGTTTGGATGTTCATATGTATTTTGTGTATATGCGTATAACTTTTTATATGTATGGATATGTTTGTATGTGTGTATATGCATTTGTGTGTATGCATATGTATATGTGTGTATGCATATTTAGTTATGCATTTGTTATTATATGCAAATAGGGCCTCCTATTTGTTTTTTTATTATTTTCATATGCTTCTATTCCTGTATGTATGAGCATGTTTTTATATATATGTATAGGTATGTGTGTGTATGTATTTATGTGCTTACATGTATTATTTTATATTTGTGTGTGTGTATATATATATATATATATATATATATATATATATATATATATATATATATATATATATATATATATATATATATATATATATATATATACATATATACATATATATATATATATATATATATATATATATATATATATATATATATATATATATATATATATATATATATATATATATATATATATATATATATATATATATATATATATATATATATATATATATATATATATATATATATATATATATATATATATATATATATATATATATATATATATATATATATATATATATATATATATATATATATATATATATATATATATATATATATATATATATATATATATATATATATATATATATATATATATATATATATATATATATATATATATATATATATATATATATATATATATATATATATATATATATATATATATATATATATATACGCAAATAAGCACCTTACATATGTGAAAACATGAATCATTATTTACCCCGACCGGGACTCGAAACTAGGACTTATAATTACTAAGTCAAGGCGCTACCAACTACACACCACAGAAAATTAAAAGGAATCCAAACTTACAGCTTATATCTGCTATACTTAGGAATGAACGCATTCTATCTGAACGCCACTATGTTCATATTACAGATTCCCCAACCTCACTCGTGGCTTCATTTTCGCATTTAATTCAATTCAAAACCTCATTCGGGTCATACAATAACCAAATAAGCACATTACATATGTGAAACCATGAATCATTATTTACCCCGACCAGGACTCGAACCTAGGACTTATAATTACTAAGTCAAGGCGCTACCAACTAAACACCACAGAATGTTAAAAGGAATCCAACCTTATAGCTTATATCGGCTATACTTAGGAATGAACGCATTCTATCTGAATGCAACTATGTTCATATTACAAATTCCCCAACCTCACTCGTGGCTTCATTTTCGCATTTAATTCAATTCCCAACCTCATTCGGGTCATGCAATAAACAAATAAGCACATTACATATGTGAAAACATGAATCATTATTTATCCCGACCGGGACTCGAACCTAGGACTTATAATTACTAAGTCAAAGCGCTACCAACTACACACTACAGAACGTTAAAAGGAATCCAACCTTATAGCTTATATCTGCTATACTTAGGAATGAATGCATTCTATCTGAATGCCACTATGTTTATATTACAGATTCCCCAACCTCAATCGTGGCTTCAATTTCGCATTTAATTCAATTCCCAATCTCATTCGGGTCATACAATAACCAAATCAGCACATTGCATATGTGAAAACATGAATCATTATTTACCCCGACCGGAACTCGAACCTAGGACTTAAAATTACTAAGTCAAGGCGCTACCAACTACACAGCACAGAAGGTTAAAAGGAATCTAACCTTATATCTTATAACTGCTATACTTAGGAATAAACGCATTCTATCTGAATGCCATTATGTTCATATTACAGTTTCCCCAACCTCACTCGTGGCTTCATTTTCGCATTTAATTCAATTCCCAATCTCATTCGGGTCACACAATAACAAAATAAGCACATTACATATGTGAAACCATGAATCATTATTTATCCCGACCGGGACTCGAACCTAGGACTTATAATTACTAAGTCAAGATGCTACCAACAACACACCACAGAAGGTTAAAAGGAATCCAACCTCATAGCTTATATCAGCTATACTTAGGAATAAACGCATTCTATCTGAATGCCACTATGTTCATATTACAGATTCCCCAACCTCACTCGTGGCTTCATTTTCGCATTTAATTCAATTCCCAACCTCATTCGGGTCATACAATAACCAAATAAGTACATTACATATGTGAAAACATGAATCATTATTTACCCTGACCGGGACTCGAACTTAGGATTTATAATTACTAAGTCAAGGCGCTACCAACTACACACCACAGAAGGTTAAAATGAATCCAACCTTATAGCTTATATCTGCTATATTTAGGATTGAACGCATTCTATCTGAATGCCATTATGTTCATATTACATATTCCCCAACTTCACTCGTGGCTTCATTTTCGCATTTAATTCAATTCCCAATCTCATTCGGGTCATACAATAACCAAATAAGCACATTACATATGTGAAAACATGAATCATTATTTACCCCGATCGGGACTCGAACCTAAGACTTATGATTAGTAAGTCAAGGCGCTACCAACAACACACCACGGAAGGTAAAAAGGAATCCAACCTCATAGCTTATATCGGCTTTACTTAGGAATGAACGCATTCTAAATGAATGCCACTATGTTCATATTACAGATTCCCTAACCTCACTCGCGGCTTCATTTTTGCTTTTAACCTTCTGTGGTGTGTAGTTGGTAGTGACTTGACTAAGTAATTATAAGTCCTAGGTTCGAGTCCCGGTCGGAGTAAATAATGATTCATGCTTTCACATATGTAATTTGCTTATTTGGTTATTGTATGACCCGAATGAGATTGGGAATTGAATTAAATGCGAAAATGAAGCAACGTGAGAGGTTGGGGAATCTGTAATATGAACATAGTGGCATTAAGATAGAATGCGTTCATTCCTAAGTATAGCAGATATAAGCTATAAGGTTGGATTCCTTTTAACCTTCTGTGGTGTGTGGTTGGTACGCCTTGACTTTGTAATTATAAATCCTAGGTTCGAGTCCAGGTCGATGTAAATAATTATTCATGTTTTCACATATATAATGTGCTTATTTGGTTATTGTATGACCCGAATGAGATTGGGAATTGAATTAAATGCGAAAATGAAGCCACGAATGAGGTTGAGGAATCTGTAATATGAACATAGTGGCATTCTGATAGAATGTGTTCATTCCTAAGCATAGCAGATATAAGCTATAAGGTTGGATTCCTTTTAACCTTCTGTGGTGTGTAGTTGGTAGCGCCTTGACTTAGTAATTATAAGGCCTAGGTTCGAGTCCCGGTCGGGGTAAATAATGATTCAAGTTTTCACATATGTAATGTGCTTATTTAGTTATTGTATGACCCGAATGAGATTGGGAATTGAATTAAATGCGAAAATGAAGCCACGAGTGAGGTTGGGGAATCTGTAATATGAACATGGTGGCATTCGGATAGAATGTGTTCATTCCTACGTATAGCAGATATAAGCTATAAGGTTGGATTCCACTCCACCTTCTGTTGTGTAGTGGTAGCGCCTTGACTTACTAATCATAAGTCCTAGGTTCGAGTCCCGGTCGGGTTAAAAACTGATACATATATATATATATATATATATATATATATATATATATATATATATATATATATATATATATATATATATATATATTATATATATATATATATATATATATATATATATATATATATATATATATATATATATATATATATATATATATATAATATATATATATATATATATATATATATATATATATATATATATATATATATATATATATATATATATATATATATATATATATATATATATATATATATATATATATATATATATATATATATATATATATATATATATATATATATATAATTTTTTACCCCGACCGGGATTGAAACATAGGACTTATGATTAGTAAGTCAAGGCGCTACCACTACACCACAGAAGGTTAAAAGGAATCCAACCTTATAGCTTATATTTGCTATACTTAGGAATGAACACATTTTAACTGAATGCCACTATGTTCATATTACAGATTCCCCAACCTCAATCGTTGCTTCATTTTAGCATTTAATTCAATTCCCAATCTCATTCTATGCATGAAATAACCAATTAAGCACATTATATATGTGAAAGCATGAATCATTTTTTACCCCGACCGGGACTCGAACCTAGGACTTATGATTACTAAGTCAAGGCGCTACCACTACACCACAGAAGTTTAAAAGGAATCAAACCTTATAGCTTATATCTGCTATACTTAGGAATGAATGTATTCTAACTGAATGCCACTATGTTTATAATACAGATTTCCCAACCTCACTCGTGGCTTCATTTTAGCATTTGATTCAATTCCCAGTCTCATTCGGGCCATGAAATAACTAATTAAGCACATTATATATGTTAAAACATGAATCATATTTTACCCCGACCGGGACCCGAACCTAGGACTTATGATTCCTAAGTATAGCAGATATAAGCCATAAGGTTTCATTCCGTTTAACCTTCTGTGGTGTAGTGGTAGCGCCTTGACTTAGTATTCATAAGTCCAAGATTAGAGTTCCGTTTGGGGTAAAATATCATTCATGTTTTTACATATATAATGAGCTTAATTGGTTATTTCATGGCCCGAATGAGATTGGGAATTGAATTAAATGCTAAAATGAAGCCACGATTGAGGTTGCGTAATCTGTAATATGAACATAGTGGTATTCAGTTAGAATGCGTTCATTCCTAAGTATAGCATATATAAGCTATAAGGTTGGATTCCTTTTAACCTTCTGTGGTGTAGTGGTAGCGCCTTGACTTAGTAATCATAAGTCTTAGGTTCGAGTCCCGGTCGGGGTTAAAAAATG
>JAXCGZ010024140.1:7500-14264 GCA_037179515.1 Halocaridina rubra | reverse complement strand
TCGTTATTGTTATTATTATTATTATTATTATTATTATTATTATTATTACTATTATTACTGTTCTCCCGAATACTGGTGTAAATGCAGTCACTAATAATATTAATATCCTCGTACTTCATGGCTCTCAGTACTGTCTACAATCTAATATTTTTTTTATGTCATTCAAGATGAAATAAAGGTTATCTAATTACTTATTTATTTGTGTATATATATATATATATATATATATATATATATATATATATATATATATATATATATATATATCCAGGGACGATATAAAGGTAGTTATGTTATTTGTTCAAGAAAACGCCATAGGAAAAAAAGAGCTATTTCCAAATAGAAGGTTTTCGAACAGCAACCAAAGCACCATGTAGAAGTCCTGACATACTCCTATGTAACCAATCGTAAGTCTTTGTCTCCTCAGTCCTACTCCATCACCCAGTAAGCCTAACTAGGTCCATCAGTAGTAGTAGTAGTAGTAGTAGTAGTAGTAGTAGTCGTAACAGCAGCTTTAATAACTGATACACCTATTCACGTAATTATGTCCATCCTTTTCTTTATTTTTCATCGTTTGTTCATTATCTATTTCTATAGTAAGATATTAAGCACTGCTTCCTTTTGGCTATCAATTGCTTTTATGTTAAACCAGTGACTGAGTATGGGGATGTGTGCAGGCTGGCGCTCCCTCTGATATACAAATGCTAGACTCTACATTATGCAGTATACATACCTTGTATATTAAGAGTATACCCAGCATAAAATGTAAATACATTTATATCTCTGTGTTTTATGATTCTTCTTTGAATGCACAGGATATTTTTTTTTTATTTGGATCTAAAACATTACATGAGGACATGTGCCAATCGGCGCACTCCCAGATCTGCTTGAGGTTCATTATTACGCTATTGCTCATAAAAATTTCATATATACATTGAAACTGATTTATTGTTGTTTTTAGCATAGGGTATGCACAAATAACAATAATGTAATTAGTATCGTGAGTTTCATATATGAAGCTCACGATACTAATTTCATCATTATTAGTAGATACCATGTGCTAAAATAAATACATTTGATTGTATATATGAAATTTTTATGAGCAATAGTGTAATAATGAACCTTCAGCAGATCTAGGAGTGCGCCGATTGGCACATGTCCTCATGTAATGTTTTTGATCCGAATAAAAAAAAAAATCCCAAAGCGAATTAGGGAAGGTTAGAACAAAGTTCTAAAGAACTTTTCCTCGACATTTCCTGGAATCGAACCTGGGTTCTTTTCTCTCACAAGTATCTGCATAGATTAGAGGTCCATGAAAAGTACAGTTTTATTCCAAAATATATCACGCGACTTAGGGAACCTTAGAAATAAAGGGTCACTTTGCTTCCTAAGGTAACTCAACAGAATATGTAACCTATTCCAAAATTCTAATACGGGAAGATAGAAAACTCAAGGCTCATATATTTGGTCATCAGATGTTAATGCCACACATTTAGTTACAATCCATCCCTAAAGTGACTCAGGAAACCCACGAACCACGTTTTAGAGAACTGTTCCTTCTTTCAGTTTTTCCTCAGGATCGAATCAGGGTCATATATATTCGCAGGTGTCTAGAGTATAAGCTAAAGCCAGTCAAGATATTCCAAGAATCCTAGTTCCTGTTTTCCTACCTTTTATCTACCTACCTGAGGGGTGTAAGATACATTTATCTATCTACCTAAGGGATGTAAGAATCTTTTTATCTATCGCCCTATTCCCAATTCCCTTCCTGCCCATAAACTCCCCTCCATTATTGGGAAGGCTGGCGTTGTTCCTGTCCCATCGGATTTTAACCAATATTACCTTCCCATCCCCTGGCACCACCATCAGCGCCACCAGGTTTGGCCAGGGCCGTATTTCACGGGGCCTCGCAACTTGGACTCCGGGGGATAAAGCTCTCTCTCTCTCTCTCTCTCTCTCTCTCTCTCTCTCTCTCTCTCTCTCTCTCTATCTATCTATCTATCTATCTATCTATCTATCTATCTATCTATCTATCTATCTATCTATCTATCTATCTATCTATCTATCTATCTATCTATCTATCTATCTATCTATCTATCTATCTATCTATCTATCTATATATATATATATATATATATATAATATATATATATATATATATATATATATATATATATATATATATATACCAAAATCATATTTCCCCTAATAAGAGGGGGGCTGAGACAGAGAAAACACATTGACTTTTGTGGAAAGTAAATACAGAGGAGGGGATTCCAAGTCCCCTTGCTCCTGCCCGTTTAGTCGACTTTTACGAAAAACAGGGGAACAAGGAGGAAGCATTCTTTCACCCTCCCTCAGGGGGATATTATATATATATATATATATATATATATATATATATATATATATATATATATATATATATATATTATATATATATATATATAAGTACAAACTGTTAGCATACAGCACTAAATAGTAAGGAATCCCATCAGTGAAACAAAACTTATATAACAATGCTATATTTCGGATCCTAACTGGATGTTGTGCTTGAGAAGGGATCCAGTTAGAATCCGAAATATAGCATTGTTTTATAAGTTTTGTTTCACTGATGGGCTTCCTTACTATATATATATATATATATATATTATATATATATATATATATATATATATATATATATATAATAGTAATAATAATAGAATACGTTATGCACCTTATAGTATACACATTAGCATAAAACAAGATCTCAATAAGAACTGCGGGACTCGAAATTGGCCGTATTCAAAACCTGGGTTCGAAATTATTCTGTTTCACTACAGACCCATCAAAATGTCAACTAGTGTAATCAACCTATCAGACGAATTAAAGGTGCATCAAGGCTCTAATTTCACACCAAAATCAATATATATATATATATATATATATATATTATATATATATATATATATATATATCCTTAATCTTTTGTGTGGTTACCCGTGCCAAAATAGCAAAGTCACTGAGTACAAAATTAAATGTGTGGGGTATATAGTGAAGAAGTGTAATATAATTTTTAGGAGCTACAGCTTCATTGAGGGCAACAATTACCTAACATATAACTATCAAGGAAAATGTGACCTATAGATGTGTGCGTGTATGCATGTATGTATTGCCCTTCACACACTGTAAATATAAATCTACGAATATAAAACACACATATAATATATTTTCGAACTAGCAATTGTTTAACACGTTAAGTTATCTCAAATAATGAGACCTTAAGGATGCAGATGCTTAGAAAAACTAATAATATAGAATTATAAACGCTAAGACTTTCTTCCCGTAAGAGAGAGAGAGAGAGAGAGAGAGAGAGAGAGAGAGAGAGAGAGAGAGAGAGAGAGAGAGGAGAGAGAGAGAGAGAGAGAGAGAGAGAGAGAGAGAAATACCAAATCTACGGGGGGAACAACGGGGCCACACACATACAGACATACAGGCCGTGTTTACCTGTAAGAAATCAGCCGGTGAAGAGGATGTCCCGAAAGGTGTAAAAGTAATTAACGTTTACACTCAAACCCGTGGCCTTACCCGTGACCTCTAAAACCCCTCCCCCAACGCCCACCATTCCCATACCCAGAATTCTCAATCTCCAACCCCCGATCTCTACCCCACAACCCATTCCTACCCCCAATCAACCAAGATTATCTCCAGTACCAATTAAAAAGCTCTCTTCTCCTTTCGTGTACCATCTGCACCTTTAGGGTTTATTGCTTACGACGTGAACTCCTGGCTACTGAATAATAATAATAATAATAATAATAATAATAATAATAATAATAATAATAATAATAATAATAATAATAATAATATACATAGGGGAGACAATATATAAAAATTTCAAATTATTTTTTTTACTAACTTAGGGCATATGTGTGTGTGTGTGTGTGTGTGTGTGTGTGTGTGTGTGTGTGTGTGTGTGTGTGTGTGTGTGATGTGTGTGTGTGTGCATATATATATATATATATATATATATATAATATATATATATATATATATATATATTATATATATATATATATATATATATATATATATATATATATATATATATATATATATATAATGCATAGAACAGAATCTCGAAACACACGGGAGGACCTCGTCCTCTCTCCATGATGTGAAGAGAGGATGGGATTGCCACAAGTGGGACTTCCTTTTCCATAAAGGTTAGGATGGAACATCCCTAGAACGCAGGGAAAAGAAACAATATTACAGGGCATGGATAGAAAGGCCCTCAATGGCACTCATCCCCAATGCCATTCCACATGGGTAAAATAGGATCTCCTTCCCACCCATCTATAGCGAGGAAAGAGTATGGAAATACCAGCTGGGACAAATTAAGAGACTCTTCCTCCTAATCCTTCGCAACAGCGCATGGGTAAGACAGAGCCTCTTCTACTCCCCCAAGATGGGAATTGGGCGGGGAAGGGGAGGAGAGTCTGGGAGGGAGGTGGGGGGGTTGCCGCATATGATTTATAACTCATAAGCAAGATAATAGGACAACTTCACTACGGCGCTATAATACATACTAATAGCTCTCTCCGCCTCTATCAAGTCCTGTTTTAAAACGCTCATAAAAATCAAACAAGATCTTATACGGGAAGGCTAATAAAGCATCATATATAAATAACAAATAAAAAAAATATAAATACATTCATAAATAATAAATAAAATGAGTAGTGAATACAAAGCAGCTATCTAGTACTGCCCTTGATTTTATTTATGTCGAGAGTTCGATTCCAGACTCATATGCTTAATAATAATAATAATAATAATAATAATAATAATAATAATAATAATAATAATAATACCAACAACAACAACAAAAATAAGTGCAAGCAGTAATAATAAATAAGCACATTTTCAATCATTTTAATTCATATATGTAAATATACTTCACTCAAATATCGTATTACAATCTTTTTATTATATATATATATATATATATATATATATATATATATATATATATATATATATATATATATATATATATAATAAAAATTTCGCTTAAATGTAATTCTTCCCCTCTACGCTGAACCGGTGCTAGCCTTCCGGTAGTTAGCGCCCTGACCTTTATAAGAACATGCCTGGAAAAAAACATGAAAATAACGATCAATCAAACTTCATGATATACTGTCAAAAGTAAATGTCAAAAGAAAAGAAAGTTATTTTTTTCAGTCTCTTCCTCCTCTTCACCTCGTCTTTCTCCTCTGTTCGCGTCTACGAAGTCGCTGCATTTTACATTAGAAATCTGACAGCGTCAGAGGTAGAGAATTCAAAGTTATCCGGCGGTTCCGAGTCATGACGTCAATTTAGGATATAGTAATACAAGGGGGTGTAGTCTTTGCTCAATAATAATAATAATAATAATAATAATAATAATAATAATAATAATAATAAGTAATAATAATTATTATTATTATTATTATTATTATCCCTGGAAATGAGAAAGAAGGAAATGCACCCTCGTGCGCCCTGTGCGTCTTAAGAGGGGATTTAAAGCTTTATCCCTTGTGGTTGGTGAGCAAAATGTAATTACAAAAAATTGTATTACACGTGTGTCGTAGAAAAAATGAAAAAGGAATCTCATTTAGAGATCTTGGGAGAAAGAAGTACACCCCCGTAATCCTTGTATGTCGTAAGAGGAGTCTAAAAGCTCCAAAAGAGCTATAAGATGCGTAGGAGGACTTCCGAGGTTTTAAATACAATTCTGCAGTCACTTTTTCTGCTCACTGACACTGTGGCGCAGTGACAGCGACTGGGGTTGGTCATATAATGGTCCCAGATTCAATCCTGGCACGGGGTTGGAGTAGCTTTCATTCTCACGTTAATACTGGGCATTGAATAGCGGGGGTTGTTGATTTCCTATAGGTCTACCTGACTACCTAGCCATTATCGGGAGATCATTGATTCTATATGGTATTATATAGACGGGCTCTGGTGCTATCACTGTCCCTTGCCTTTGACATTCATTTGAGACCTTTAACCGTAACCTTTTACTGTTCTGGTACCCTTGCTTGCTAAAGCAGTATACTGTTTCAGGCTTAATAAGCACATAATGCCAAATAATAATAATAAAAAAGGTGTCATTCTTTAAAAAAAAAAAAAAAAATCCGTTCCTTTTCACGGCATCTTTCCTAATTTTAACCAACACACTGACAACCGTTACGATGAATATTTGCGTTCGGCTTCTTCCAACAATGTTGTCAGAGGGAGATAAATAGTTTAAGACAATATTAGCGGAAGAAGAGGCACCAGGATCATCTATATCTACATTAATTTGCATACTTCAAATTCTAAAAGAGGATTCGGGCCATGGTTAGCATTCTGGGGTTCAGAGTTGGGGATAACATGTACTTACTACTACTACTACTACTACTACTACTACTACTACTACTACTACTATAATACTACTCCAACTAGTAGTAGTAGAAGTAGAGTTCGGAAATAAAGACAAATATATATTAAAAAAGAAAAAGTACCAGTAGTCGTAGTAAAACATACTTTATTTCTTCTTCCTCATTATTATTATTATTATTATTATTATTATTATTATTATTATTATTATTATTATTCATAATAATAATTATTATTAATTATTATTATAATTATTATTATTATTATTATTGTTATTATTATTATTATTATTACTATCAATATTGTTAATAATTATTATTATTAATTATTTTTATTATTATTATTATTATTATTATTATTAT